>DWEE01000543.1:0-16601 GCA_018245755.1 Parelbella macleannani | reverse complement strand
GGCGAAAGAAACTCCATAGGTGTGCTTAAGCATCTTTTCAAATAAGTACATACATGGTATATTAGGATCTTATACTAAGAGTTATTTATTGTGGAGCTAGAGTTACATCACACCAAGCATATTTATCATTTAAGTAATCATTAACCTTGTAGTAAGCCTTTTTACAAAGATTCGTTTTTATAATGGATTTAAACTTATTATGTGAAAGATTAATAATGTCTTTTGTTATTTTATTGTAGAAGCGAATACAATTCCCCATAAAAGAATGATACACCCTATTGATTTACAAACACCCTAAAGATGGAACACATTTGCTCACGTTATAGAAGTAGCAGATATCTTTAGATCATAAATATGCGTAGCGAATTTCAAAGAACACTTAAGTTATATATACATAATGACAGATAGATATATACATATGTGGAAGTGTGCGTGTGCGCGTTTCACATGGGCCGTACCTTGTATTAATTGTACGTGCGAGTCATTGATTACAGCAAGCGCATTAAATACGTGACTTTCTCGGCGTATTTACATACTTGGCGTCTGACGTTTGCGATGTCACAATCTGTTTACAATTGATTGAGCTTTTTAAGCTTCCTCATCGGTACACTGATGCGACTAGCCATGGCAACGTGTGCGCACATCCTTTGTGTACTCACGTAGCGGATATGAGTGGTCCAATGAATCGCAGGAGCCTCGATTGGTTCTAGCGTGGGAGAATTTAAGCCGGATAAATGGTTTTGCAACGGGAAATTGTGTTAATCTGCTTGCCTCCACAGGCACCAAATTACTGAGCACAATTTACGTAGGCGTCACTTACAACACCCTGGCATCTCGCTAAGAATTCAAGGGATGTATTCTTTGTTCGTTCCGATACAGATAATTATAGACTCGGATATATGTCTAATACCAATACCATATTTAATCCCAATAAATTTTAGATCTTACTGTTCCCCCTAAGGACAGCGAGATACCGACAAAATAATGTTAGTAAAGCTCAAGACACAAAACAGTTTCCAAATTCGAGTGCGAGATGCCACATCTGGAAAGTCGCTTGTTCATTTAAAGCTACAGTGAGTACGAAAAGCCGATTACGGCGCAGCTGCCGATAACCTACGAATTACACTCGGCAGGCCCGATACATACATATTTTCTAGCAATCTCACTTCAGCTTTTATTTCCATTTCACCGTTAATTGAATAATAACGTATTTTATATTTTAGAGATTATTGGCACCCTGTGCTGTCCGCCTATCCCGTAAGGGACTTCGCGTGATATGTGTATATTTCACTGCGCATATTGTGTTTTACTAACCACTTGTCACTAAAACTACAAGTAGATACTAGTAGGATTACAAAACATTCAAATTCAGCTTTCGCGCTATGAATTCCCGCTATTCTCAGTCTTAACTGTAACTAAAATGTTACTATAATAAATAAATAAACAAAAACGTAACATCACGTCTGTAGACCCCGAAGAGACATATAGAGAAGTATAGTACACTCCCACGTTTCACCATTTACGTTTACGTCTCACCATGAAACAAATGCTGAGTACATTGCCATACACCGGATACAAATCCAGACTCCGAGCCACTAGTAGAAATTTCAACTACGAAATGTAAGTTACAAACATCCAATAGTACCCGGGGATCGAAATCTTCCCGCTATTTTCGCTATAAAATCGCGTTGTCCAAAGTATAAAAGATATTCTGAAATTTTGTCAGAAATTTTTGAGCTACGATATATTTTGTACGCGTCGATTGCTTCTGATGCGGCGTGCGCGGTTCTTTAAGCACATATAAGAGTACCATTTGATATTACTAAGATTGACTGAGATTTATTGAAGTTACGTAAAAAAACGAATAAAAATGTTTTTATTTAATATCTCTAGAACGGCTGAACGAACAACTTCAAAAAGTTAACCAGATCTAAATGTCGATGAACCCTTTCAAATGCCGCGAATTGCTATGCTAGCGGATTGCTATGCTAGCAGATTGCTATGCTAGTGGATTGTTATGCTAGCGGAATGCTATGCTAGCGGATTGTTATGCTAGCGGAATGCTATGCTAGCGGATTGCCATGCTAACAGATTGTTATCGGTTCGACTCGTAGACACCCACGCATATACTGGAGTATAACGTTAGCACTGGCAAGGTGTATATGCAATTGCTTAGATTATTCCTTATTTTGTTTAGTTTCTTAGATGTGTAGTATGTATGTCCAATTTAATATTACTTGACTACAGATATTCGCGGACATTGGCACTTCAATGTTGTACAATGACGTGACGGCTTACATTAAGTAGCCACCAGGTGTACAGCAGCCGGTGTCCCACAAAAAGGTTCCGATTCTTATTAATGACGTAAATACGGAATCTATCAGCGTGCGATGGTGTTTACCTGAAGTAATGTTCGCGTTCCCTTTAATTCAGTGCGGACGTGCGAAACTCGCAGAGCGTAGCGCTAATTAATTCTCTTAAATCAAAACAGCGTTGCTTCATAGTCTCAGGCCGTCCTTTTTAAATTTAATTGTAGGAAGACGACTGGCGGTAACAAATTACCAAGCGCAACGTGAATTTTATCATCCTTACCGTAACGACGAGATATATAACTCGCGAGATTCGTTTATTTTCTCATACTAATTAATTTACTTCTAGTTCAACTACCACAACAGTATTAGTACTAATGTAATGATTCAGGTTCGTCTGTCGCCATATACTATGTGAAATTAAAGTATAGTGGACGTATATTTACCTTCTTACTCTCATTACTTAAAAATATACTAAATATTAGGTACTAACAAATACCTTTGTTAGTTCTTAATATTTACAAATACCTTAGTTTATACAAACATTTAATTATACGTAACATCGCGCCCTTAATTCCACCTGCCACATTCGCGGCAGTCTTCAGGTCCGTGACATCGCAGACGAGTTGCAGGAGTGCCGCCTCCGCTGGTATGGCCACGTCTCACGGAGATCGGCAAACTACGTGGGGAACAAATGTCTCGCCATGCCGCCTCCGCCGGGAACCAGAAAACGGGGCAGGCCCAAGAAACGCTGGCTTGACGTCGTAAAGGATGATATGCGTGCCAACGGACTCACCATTCAGGATGCCGAAGACCGTGTGAAGTGGGCTAGACAAAGCCGGAAAGCGGACCCTGGTTCCTCACACACCAATGTGAGGAAATAACCGGGATAAACGCTCGGAGGATGATGACTTTGATTAAGATTCTATTGCATTAAGTTGCTACTTTAAATATTTATTGTGTTATTTTTTTTAATATAATGCTGGAAAAGAATTTTACAATATTATGTGATAAATAAATGTCACTTAACGCTAATAATTATGAGTACAGTTAAACGACTATCTTTTTATAGGATATTATAACATGACTGCCTCGTTGGTCGAGCGGTTACAAGCGCGACTGCGAACGGGAGGTCTTGGGTTCAAATCCCGGGTCGGGTACTATTGGATTTTTCTAATTTAGATTTTCTAGTAGTGACACGGAGTCTGGATCAGCACCACCTATTATTCCATGGGACTTAAACGTAACTGGTGAAACGTGTGGATGTAGTACCCCTCTGCCTACCCCTTCGGGGATTACAGGCGTAATGTTACGTATATCATTACTATTTAATTTACCATATACCTACATAGTTGCTGCAAAATTCGATAATCGGCGAAAAATGTTGATACAATTTTATATCACGTCTTCGACTCTACCTTCACATTTGAATTCTTGTCATCCACAATAACATATTTCTTTTTAAGAGACCAGTAATAATAATAGCAACAATAAATTGTAGAACATAATTTTTTTACCATTAAACAAGATTATTTCCGAGAATAGTTTACCATTGGTTTTTTGTCTAAAAATCCCATTTCGTTTCGATTTATAAATGAAATAATGCTTACAATATCAAAGGACGAACGTGTTAAGCAAAACAAAAATCATTAACGGCCTCCTTAAGTGAAACTTTAGAACGGTAAGGTCCGGGGAGCGCGGTACGAACGCGCAGATAAACAAACCTATTCCGCGCGGGAACATCGCGATGTTACGATAGTACTATCTACCATCACGCTATTGTTGCTAGATTTAAGACTCGCCGCGACCGACTCCTAATTGCGCGCTTGCCTTCAGTCTCAGCGGTAATTACTTTTATCTATACCGTTGCTGAACAGTTTGTTGTTTGTCGGTCCATTGTATAAACTGTGTTGGCGGTGGACAGGAACGTACTGTTGTATTTCAAATTATCGGTATAATTGAGAAATAAAAGTTTATTCCATTGTTAAAATTTGGACATAAAAGTGACTCCGTCCGTCTAGTTCTAGTCATTTCTATTGGACTTCTCACTTCCGATACCACCCACGCCCTCTCTCTATTCATCAAATCGAACTACCAATAATCAAATCAATTCCTTTGTTGCAACAAGGTATAGCACGTAGAATACAGAGTTTTAGAGCTATATACTCGTCGCTGTGTGGCTTATCTTAACAATTACTTATAATTATATAATTTATACAATATTACTTTTAAGATATCCATCGTTAGCAAAGCACACGATACACATTCAAAGATGATTTAAATTAATTAATGTAACAGAAACTAATTAGAACTTATGTTCTGTTGAAAATATAATATATAAGATTTTGCGAAGGCGATTGATTTAATTAATCATTTTTTTCTTCAATCTTTGTTTCCACAGTGTGACGTAATTGTTGAACTTTTGAACTCATTGATTTGTCAAAGCTTCTTCATAATTTGCGCTAATTAAAGTACCAAAATTACCTGTTACATATGTAGATAAACAGTATAGTATGTTGGCAATTATCAATGGTTTCTGTTGAAATCACTATGGCTCAACCAGTTAATCAAACGACTAAGAATGTTTCTAATTATACATAACAGCTTTACAATCAAGACATTGTTTGAAAAGTGTGCTCAGGAAATACAATAATTAATTATTCGAAGATGTCATTCTCCGACCAGGAATATAATATTTGAACGGTACCCGGAAGCACGCAGCAACACAGATATTTGGCGAATGACATAACATGGCGCCGATATTTCTATGAAGGGTGGTGGGGGGAAGTACTTGTAATGGTCCCACGACTCTCGAGTTATGTGATACGTCCCACTATGGAATAGGGTTTGAGCCTACTGCTATACACTGGACACTAATCCAGACTCTTTGCTATTGAAAATGTCAAAGACTTTAAAAAACGTAATAATAATTTTAAATTGCCTGATCATTGGTGAATCTGATGAATGAATTATTAAAATGTCTTAAAATTTATAATTTCCACAAAATTACGATAAAATGATACGAATTCAACAATTTTACACGCATAGTGTATTAGGTACTACTTATTCTAAGACATAATTAATTTCGACCGACACAGAAGGTATACGATACAACAGATACCTACGTACAGTGTAAAGTTCAACTCGACTATCATCACCACCACGACAGAGAGGATCCTACGGACCGACAATACAAAGTTCAACTAAGTATCATCATTATCATCGTCATCGACGTGATAATACAAGAGATTCCCACATACAGTACAAAGTTAGTTTAAATTTACTGACACACATAAGTTAGTATTAGACAAAGTCGTGTGGCAAAGCTAGGTTGATATTTATAAATCTCTAAGCGATTTACATGTTAGAAACGCGATGATATCTCGACTTTGCGACTTTGTTTCGTTTACGGGGTGCCGGTTCATGGTTAGATTTCGTGTCGGTGTGCGTGCTGATTATACGGTGTATTGTCTGACCCTGCAAAATAATTATGTTGCACCGGTATAACTTCCGGTAACAGATAAAAGTATTGAAACTCTCTGTATGGTTCGGATGTAGAGTCGTCTGGACTACGAGTAGCTTTTAATATAGATCATGATCTAATTACTTCTATGAACCTATTAGTAGTTTATAGAGTTTATAACATTTAATTATTGGTTTTTTGATTCATTAGTTTGATGTGAAGAGTAGATTATTTATCTAATTAAACGTAAGAAGTTCGTGTCCAATGGACATTAAATAATTCACAGCGAAATACAATGTGTTGTTATTATAGATAAAATAAAATAACCTAACATGTGTTTGCACTAAAGAATAATTACAATCGATTTTAAGATAAAAAGCATTTAAAACCTAAAGTAATAAGCGGTGAGCATATTGCCAATTGCCATACACCGGGCACAACTACGGACTTCGTGCTACTACTATGAAATATAAGTTAATAATAGTAATAATACCTTACCGGGTATCGAATCCAGTACCTGTTGCTCAGCAGAACCGCCGAAACAGTCAAGAAATTTAAAAAAGCAAATTACGTAAAATAATTAAGACAGTACTAGGTACGTACATAGATACTAAGCAAGAATGTAGGATACAGAGAGTGAAAGTATCTGCATACTTATAAAGATTTTTTCTTCATTGGGCGGAATTGATAAACGGTAACTTAGATCAATATAAAAGTTTAAACTCTTTTCATTATGCCAGAACACCCACGTCTATTAGTAGAGAATACTTTAATATTGATGAATATAATACATATTAAGAGAGATCTACACACAGATAACTTATGTAAAGATCCTACAGTAATTAGTCAGCAGATAAACACACATTCGAATATTTTCTTACATAAATATTGTTACTACATCCGAACACGGAATGAAATTTTGCCCATCACCGACATATTTGTCTCGGATGGAAATCAAACGCACGACCTTCCACTCTATAGGTCTTTATCCACTAAATCAATAGCAGAGCTGAACGAATGTAGTCATATGATGAATATTAAAAGTAATATAGGTACATAAAATATTAATGCTTTACGCAATTACGCAATACGGAGATTATAGACTCATTTACGATTCATATAGATTTATCACTTATCATGATTCATAAACATTTAACAAGCATCAGCATTTTTCTTTTAATTGATGATAATAAAACTGAAAAGAACACGAAGCGTGCATATTAAGCATTATTAAACCAGATAAACAATACGTTGGTAGGAACAAAAACGTTTATTAAGATTTATCTCGTTCGTAACTTTAGATATAGGTAACTGAAGCTGCAGTTTGTATTAAATATCATCCCATAAATATGCAATAATTAGAATATAAATTTAGTCAACAGTCTCTATTGTTCAAATATAACGCCAATTAAAAAAAAAATAGAGGCTAGGCGGCTTTTTTGGATTGATAAAAGAAAAGATAGATGAAAGAGTTATTTACACTAATCTCCGGGGAAGTACCAGGACTGCACCTACTTCTGCCATGAAAACGTAGATACTTCCTATATCTACATACAAAAATACATACCTACATACATACATACATATGTCTATAGTCTGTATACGCAAAAATCTGAAGTACTACTTATTTAATATTTCAATAACAAATAATTTATAATACTAATGTTTAAACACGAAAATGGGACAGCACACCAAACCACTCCTTTATTGTGTCCATTCGTTGAGCGTGCATATTGTAAGTTACAATGTATCAACACCTTTATCTATATAGGTAGGTAAAAGCATTGCAACACTGTACTATCACAATACTTCGAAAGTGTAAACACGAACGAAACAACTAGTTTCTCATAACCATACCTTTGTTTTTACTCTGGTGCCTCAGTTGATCGATGATGCTCGTAAGCCGGTTCTCCCGGTGGCAGACGACCTTCGCCTCGTCATCCTCCTCCAGTTTCACTGACACATCACCTCTGGAATCTTCACCATCACTGCACTTGTTCTCCAACTCACCTGATTCCGTAGTCATCGCTTGATGCACTCCTGAACACCTTTTCGACACTTTTTCTGACATTGTACTTATGCTAACGATATTCTAGAATCTAGACACAGCTTTGAATCTGTATAGAGATAAGGGTTTTCAAATTGTGTTAATAAGAATTATATTTTAGAAGTACGTGACTTCATGCAATATCTGTTGAGAACCGTAGAGTATTGTAAAAGTATTTACAGATCTTAATTATTTCGATCATTCGTATTCTATAGTATAAAATGTAAGTACACTTAAAATTATAGTAATATTTATTGCTTTTAACTATAATGTCAGGGCAGTATATCCGAAGTCATTGATTGTCCTAGACGAGTCACTGTTGTGATTGATTTGATTGATTCATTCCTTGTATACGGTAGTACCTAACTGCAATAACAAGTGTGCAATCAAAAATGTGTAAGTTCCTCGTTTATTTTCTGACGCACACCAAATGTGTTCAATCTCGCACTGAATTGCCTTGTGAATATTAGTCCCGCAAGTCAAAGTAACTCGTTTCCGTTCCGACTTAGTTATTTGCTTGCTTGAGCCTAGTTTTAAGTTCGTGGCAACTATTTTAAACGAAACAAGTGATTGCTTTAATCACAGGCGCTAAGCTGTTAAATGTATTTTGTGTTCAGAAAGGAAAAAACAATTAAAATCAATTTGTCTAATATTGAAAAGTTTTTATTTAGCTTTTTTAATTTGTTATTTAGATGTAATATTTTGTTTCCATTTTATATCTAATATGATAATAGATATTGTTATACAAATTACCGATGAGTTATGGAAAATGTAAATTGTTTCATACCTATACAATAAACTTAGAATTAAACCACTAGTAAAAGATACATCTATATTAAAATCCACATAGAAATATATCGTCATTAATAGATTAAGGTACTGGCCGAATATTTTCTTAGCTAATTTACTAGCCAATAGAACAATTATTTTGCTTTTGTTTATAACTACAGTTACATATTTATCTACTAATGCTATAGGTATTTATTATAGTCATGAAAAAAATCTATCGGTACCCTCCGCCTATGCCCTACGGAGCCCAGCGTGTCGGTATAATCAATAATATTACTCAAAATACGACGAAAATCCGAAAGAAAGAGACATTTTCTTAGACATTTTCTGAGACATGTAACAAATGCTAAATAAAAAAAATAGGCAACTACGTCATGATATTGATAAATACGTACTCATGTCTCGCCAGCGATTGCGTGACTTATACAAGTTAGAATCACTGTGGAAATACATGAAACAGATAACAAAACACTTGAATTCGCCACTCGGCGTGCATTGAGCTACTCGGAACTCAAAGTCACTTTGCATTACCTACAAATACCTGTCATAAATGACTACAAAGTCAGCGATAAAACTCTGTCTTCCCTGACATTTTCTGACCTTGCATATATGTAGGAGCATGGGAATATCTTTTCAATTAATTGTGTAACATAAAATAAAAACAAATTTAAATGATTCAAATGCATTTCAGAATCATTCGTTTCTTGCGAAATACACGGTATGTTCTGTTGGTAGTAAGACCGTAAACAATTTAAAAGAATTCCATCAGCTTCTGTATACAAGTTACACTTGAGAAATAAAGATGTACGACATTTTATAGGTGTTCTTTCATATATGTACTTATTTTACTATTCATGATTTGCTTATACATATTAGAAACATGAATTAAAACGTGCAACATGTACATATATATAATGAGTGGAGTCACTTTCGCGGCTAATTGCCTTGGATATATGTAGTTTATCACATGTTCATTCTATTTATTTATGTGCTATAACATTCTAACATGATTTTAATTTGATTTCATCAGGTAAGAAATTCACTATAATGGATTGGGATGTTGCAGAGGAGTAATTGCGTATAATCTAACTGCTTTAACTTATTTTTCGTCAACGATCTAACTATCTAGACTAATCGCACTTGTTACCACTAATAACTAAAATACATATTTATAATACTGAATGAAATAGAAATATGTAATTCGATGGCTAAACATAGTAACTTCACCATTGGTACATAATAAGTATATATGTACATAATAACCACTTGAACATCGCCGGATAACTTTTATTGTTGTTGCTGCTTGTTTTGCAATGACACATACATACTGAAGTTAATATACTGTGTACCGTGTCCTATAACGCATATTGTTATCAATCAGCAGCGGATAGACATTTGCACAATAAACAACAAGAGTATGCTTTTACATCGAATAGAATAAATCCGTACGGTTTGACGTGACCGCCTCCCATTGTTCCGAATCGAACGACAACGCACTTAAAACAATATGACATCGGAAATTTATCATAGACAATTCCGCTCCCGAAAGCCAACTGACCTCTGGTGACCTCGCATTCAAATATGGAACCCACACGCGCGACACAGCTCACATCTGTTTGGAACACGTAATGCTGAGTTCTGACTTAGAATTACACTGGTTTTATTATTTTAAAAAATGGTAACAAGGTAAATTCAACAGGTAAAGTGAGTATGCAGCGGTTTATCGCGACGTACAACTGATAACTGAGGTGTCAGGTCAAACGAACAAATGGGGCGGCTCCGGTACGTACGGCCCGATAAGCGCCGATAACGGGCTGTTAACCTTCCGACGGTGACGGCGGAATCGTGTTAACCCACTGAAAGATACAAATTCATTGAAAAGTCCTCTGAAGTTTGTCTATAAAAACTGTAGGAAAATATGAACCTACGAACTTCTATCGGCCTGTATGTACGAAGAGAGTGCAAAATGAGATATTTGGCACTCGTTGCTCTCTCTCTATTCAACCAGTAAGAGACCTAGCGTAATGATGTAATAATAATATTACCACTTCTTCTGCCTACCTTCTGACTGCCTCGTTGGTCGATTGGTTGCAAGCGCGACTGCCGATCGGGAGTTCCTGGGTAGTGACTCGGAGTCTGGAATTTTGCCCGGTGTATGGCAATAGGTTCACACACTATTCCATGGGACAAGCGTAACTGGTGAACCGTGGGAGTGTACTACATTCCTCTGCCTATTCCTTCGGAGATTACAGGCGTGATGTTACTACCACTTCTTCAAATTATTAATCTTATTTCTTTAGCATTGTATTACGTCAATTGTGTTGTAACGTGACTGCCTCGTCGGTGGAGTGGTTGCAAGCACGACTCCCGATCGGGACGTCCTGGGTTCAAATCCCGGATCGGGTACTATTGGATTTTTCTAATTTACAATTTCTAATAGTGACTCGGAGTCTGGATCTGTGTCCGGTTAGGATAACAGGCTCACTACCTATTCCATGGGACGTAAACGCAACTGGTGAAATGTAGGAGTGTGCTACACTCCTCTGCTAACCTCTTTGGAGATTACACGCATGTTATTAGGTTGTTTTGTAGCTTTGAATAAACAATTATTTGGACTCATGCAATATTTAATGTAAATTACCAGACAATACGAACAATAAATAGCCACTCCGCTTATCATATCACCCGTATATTACGCGCTGGTTTCATCATCATCCTAGAAACGAATGAAAACTCTAAACATTTATGGCGCGATCAGATACCTTGCACATGCTTACGGTTATGAAAAACCTAAAATCACACATAAATAAAAAATCCAACTCAAATATGAAAAGCTACTTTTTATTAAATATGTCTTTCAGGTAGCAGAAACTTTTATCAAGGGAGCAGAGATAAAGCATAGTTCTATCGCTATAAAGGTATATCGAAGGAATCATTTAAATAACAAATATGCTTAGGTATATCTACAATTACTATATTCGAGAACGTATAAATATCTCCGACGCTGTCAGGTAGTATTGTTTTCCGCAAAATGTAGGCGAATCATAACCTTACTACATATTGATACATTTAAGCATGATGCATTTGAATTTGAAGAGAAATACATATAGTACACACCTCTGCCTATCTATTCAGGGATTGCTGGCGTGATGTTACGTTTCTTATGTACATATAAAACAGGGCGCTCGACCGGTCACAGAGTCATGACGGCTGATAAGCTGATAATACCGATAGCACTGCACGAGCGGACAAAGGAAAACCGTATCACCTTCAAGAAAACCTAGATATCGCTTTTCCGTGACACTCATGTTAGTTAATTACCTCAGTTAGAAATGCTTTGACGAACGTAATAGTTTTTTTAGATTAGAATAGAACGTTTTTTAGATTTGTTACGTTTTTTTACTTATATCCTAATTAAGACGGGATAGGTCGCATTCACTTCCTTATTTTCTTATTTACAATGATTATTGCTTAATAATGAGTAACTTGGGGAACATCTTCATCCTCTTTTTGTGTTCGATTCTCTTCACCAACTGCAGAAGTTTGGCACACTCTCCTCCACGCTGCTACAGTATGGATTATTAGAAAATATATTGCTTTAACTTTACTACTATCATTTAGTATAAATTAATTTGTAAACCGTGAAATGTTTGCATTATTTTTTTATTATCGATTTGAAAACAGTAAAGTACAAATTAAACTTATTTTATCTATGTATATATTCTTATCAAGATAAGATGTCAAGACGCCTGTGCTTTCTATAATTTAATCCTTTTTCGATAAGGAAGCTTCGTCTCAGTGCAATTTTTGTACCAAATATATGTGGAGAATGTAGTCTACTGGACCCTGTCTACCCTGTAAGGGATCTTGACTTGGTGATTATATAAAAATATAACAAAAAAAATGACCGCATGATTACATCATCAAATTTTTATCTATCATTTTCATTTTCATCAATTCTCACGCAATCTGGCTATAAAAACGTAACATCACGCCTGTAATCCTCGAAGGGGTAGGCAGAAGGGTGTATTACACCCCCACTTTTCACCAATTACGTTTAAGTCCCATGGAATAGGTGGTGAGCCTATTGCCATACACCGGGCACTGATCCAGACTCCGAGTCACTACTAGAAATTATAAATTAGAAAAATCCAATAGCACCCGACCCGGGATTTGAACCTAAGACCTCTCGATCGGTAGTCGCGCTTGCAACCGCTCGACCAACAAGGCAGTCTGACTATCTTTCGTTGATCTTTCTTATCTCATTAATGCGATATTTCGTCAGAGGAGTAAATGCAAGGTTGCCACGAACTCGTTGCAAATGTGCTATAAATTACCTACGTGGGCTCCCGTCGGTGCGCCAACTGTCTGAAACGGGATACTAAATCAATACGTACTGAGTCATTTTATTTATTGTCTGTTTGCCTTTCACAAGTAACAGGAACACAAAATAATCTACAGTGCACTGTCTGTTTGTTATTGGAAGGCGACTTTGCCATCAAAGATTATGATTTATATAAAAAACTTCCAGCTAAGTTATCTCACAAAACAAACTACTCGTACTTCTTGAGGTATGTCCGGAGCTCTATAACAGAGAGTTCGTCAAAAAAGCCGGGAAAAAAGCTCTCCTAAGTCCCGTCAACGCATTAATAATTCCTCTATTGTTGCACTTGCCATAAGCGATGGTGACCACATACTATCAGGTGATCCGTCTGCCTGTTTTCCAGGTTAAGAAAATGAAAAGAAGGCATTTTTTGCATTCCAAAACCATTGTGCCCGTTGTATTTTGATTATTTTCGTAACGTTTATAGTTTGTTGTTGGCGGTGCGTCGACAGCTAATTTAGGCGCCGCGAGGTCGTGACCCGACGCCCTCCTGCTGGTAATAAATCTATTGCATATGCGCTGTATGTTCACAGTATTCTGAACGTTTGCGTATCGTTTGGTTTAAACCTACTCGGGATTGGCAGAACCGTTACGTAATAATACCTTGGTATTACAAAATAGGTTCAAAATAGAAATAAGCATTAATGAATAACTTGTTAGATAATTTGAAGCAATCTTGGAAGCTTCCGTGAAAGAGTAACGACTGTTTTCTACCTAATTATAAGTATGACAATTGGGTACTACTGCTTAACGTACCCTCCGAAGCAAGGCATTGATTAAACACGCAGATCCTTTCATATCTCTTGCCGTATGAAAAGTTATCAATTCGCTATCCGCGGAATTCTTTAAAACTTCCTTAAAAAATTTATTCCTTAAACTCAAAAGAAATTTGATTATTGTTACATTATTAAATCTAATAACTGAGTTTCTTCTATAAATGTATACCAAGCCATATATACATTATCCAAATGTATGTCACAATTTATAACGCATGATACCTATATTTTTATAATATGACATGACACGTCGTCTACGACTTAGCACTTGGCAGCGCGTTTTGTCTCTGGTCTAATTCTGGCGACGCGAGGTCATGACCCGACGCCCTGCGTCGATCTAACACGGAATACACACGTCCATATCGAAACTAATCCGAATATTTGTTTGTTTGTTTATATGCTTTACTATTCAATGTCTCCGAGTATTTATACACATGATTATACATACTGATTATGTACTGGCTTAACTCACGTTCGCTTTTCGAGATGGTCGATTAGTTTCGGACCTGTGCAAAGGCCTTTATCATGAGCTCCCGCAGTTTGCAGCGAGGTCGCGGCGGAGGCATTATAGTTTAACTTCCAAACCCATAAATACGCGTAATAGTAATAATGTTGAGTTGTGACGTCAGACTAGTCGGGTTTTAGTAGTTCTATTAGTTACTTACAAGTATATTATACTATCTTGTTACTTATTATGATGATGAGGCTTTCCTTTATCTGTTTTCTTAATTCAACAGTTAATCATATTTTTAGTGAAATTGATTTAAATCTGCTGGTGATTTGTAAAAACTTTTTTCTCAAAATTAGTTACGAAAACTCCAGGGATTTTTCACGTTTTGTCTTAATATGGTAAATGCTTTCATTTTATTCTTAGGTTTGTTCGGACGATCAAGTATGACTGTTTTCAGTTTACTACTCTAATATGAGGGCTGGTCTAATATTTGCTCATATTTTTCAAGATTTTACAGCAGCTATTTTTAGTGATTTCATAATAATCTTTTTAGATGGACGGCGCCTTTAACTTGACATGTAACCGGATACATGTTGATGTCATTTGAGTGGGATGTGACTTGCCACTGCGTCAAATGCGCAATATGTTTTTGATATGTGTCGACGATCGTTTTAATATAATGTTTGAACATAATAAATAGATGATCAGCTGGTCGCAAAATTTCAAATGTAGACATTCTGAATGGGCCAATATTTATAACAAAATCTTTTTGAATTCTATAAAAATGCTAGCCGTAGGTATATGAAATAACTGATATGCTAATCATGAACTTGGATTATAATTACCATAAAAGATCTGGATCGTTTGTTTAATCTTCAAATTATAGCTAGAAGTTGTGAAATTTGAAGAAAACGAAATATTGAAGACGATACCTGGTACTTCAATAAAATTAAACAATAAACCTAATGCAGCATATTTATGGGTTTTATTAAAATAAACTATGTTACTAGATACAGTTAATTATTTTATGATTAATAGTCATATGGTCCGTTTGTTCAAGTTTCTTTCGCATATAATTTAAATATTCCACTTACTTATACTACTTTTATCCGATATTATAAATATTTACGTAATCTTGAAACAAAGTATAATATAAAAATTAATAAAAAAAAATCCGACAATGAAACGTGTAGTTGTTTTGTTTCCTCTGAATGGCGAAGAAAATTTTCAGTTCCCTTTCCACGGTACACACAAACAACAAACTATTTGTATATACATCGATGTCGGTCATTCCGATAGTTGTTTGAGCGGCTTTGGCGTGCTTCCACGGCTGGGCGGATATTTCAGGAGCCCCGGGACGAGGTCGTGACCTCCCACCTTCCCTCTCTGATGATGTATTTGTACTAAATTTGCCAACAGAAACTACTATTAAGCGCTTCACGTTGCACGAATACGATTTGCACGTATTGTCAAATAAAAGCGTTTAATGGTGACAAAATCGAGTACCTACGTCAGCGGCATCTGTCATAAGAAAAAACTTTAAAATGGATTGCAAAGTTATACTAAGTTTTTGGATCGCTAATGTACTTGTTTCTTTAAAAGAATAACGTGCTTCGGAATACTTTTAAATTGATGTTATTATTGTACTATTTTACCGCAGTACCTACCAATAAACAGCGTAGTCCCAATAAGAATACTAAATGTAAGAAGCACTTTAGAAGATTTTTATTTCAATAATATACAGGGAACATTATAAAGTTTTTCATAAATAAGTATTAAAAAAGAGTACGGGCTGATTTTACTATTGATATGAGTTGATTTTACTGCAAAATCCAGTATACTCGACTTTATGGAATTCTGAAATTCATGATATCCTTTCTTAATACCTACTTTAACTAATATTCTTTCTACTTTCAATCATGTAACCAGAATGTGAGTTGATAATTTCGTAACACCCTGTATGACCTACAACAATGAACTTTTGTGTAGTACAATAGAATCATTGTTTACCCACGCCACACCTGTTTCATTCGTTCTGATGTGCCAAATCTTTAAGAGCGATACCTGTAAATAGGAGTTCAACTAACAACTTAAATGGATATCAATGCGGTATAGAATTAACAAGTTTTAATTTAATAAGAAATTGTGTATTAAAATTCGTGCCAATAACCTTATATATATTAATAATTTACCGCCGTCCAATTTGCAGATATTCCAAACCCAAATATTCTTGCTCACGTTGCAAAACGTTGTAACCCAATTGGTGTATCAAGGTGTGGCAAGTAGCTACTCGCCACAAAATGCGTTCAAGCGGAGCACGAACATCGTATGATCTATGACGTCACGTCGAGAGATAACGCCGATGCGCTTTAGCCCCGCCTA
>DWEE01000542.1:0-16611 GCA_018245755.1 Parelbella macleannani | reverse complement strand
GTAAACTTTTATTCCGGTACATAAAATCAAGAATTACTTTTTTGAAAGGCTGTGAAACTTTATAATTATAAGAATAATAAATCAAGTAGTCTATTGTATAAAAAAAACAGTATTAAATAAAACATGGTATTATCTACTCAGCCTTGCTCTATTCTACAGTAGATCTTATAATATTATTACGAATTTCAAATTAAACTCTTTCTCATAAAAAAATCCAGAGAAACTCAACATATTTCAATTGGTTCAATGTAGTATATTTGTCCATCCGCTCGGGTCCACCTGTGTACTTGAATGTTTCCTAATCAAAATACAAGAATTTTATTAAACATTAGTATCAAGACATACAACATTTTAAACCATAATTTTAAGGCAATATAATCTGTAATATTCTCAATACTCGAACAGCACTGACGGTCGGATAGTTAGTCCTACATACCATAATATACTTAGCATACGTATTATCTTGTGGTTAGTCTATGTAATTCTGAATAAATATAAGAAAAGCTTACATAGAGCAAGTTAGCAATCAGTATATATTAAAATACTTATTCTTTATTAATATTTTATAAGTAACATTATGTACAATAAACGTCTTAAATTAAACAATCTATATGTTTGTTTGATTAAGAAACGGGACAATAATTTTTTGTAGGAACAGTAGTAACCAAATAAAATTAAGAAGAAATAACAACTATATTAGTGCCATCTAGCTCTAGCAATTGAAATAATAGTACGGCTTACAATGGCGTGGTTAGAAATACTGTACCTACATATTTTCGAATAAAACATGTATATTCCTTAATGCTCAGTAGATGGCAGCTTTATCAATTTATAATATTATCAATAAAGAAAAGTTTACGAAAGCGTTTCACTTATTGTTAATGTTATTCTTAATATTATACACCTGTCTAAAATAATATTCAATTTAGTATAATCGAGTCCGTTTAATGATTACTATAATGATTATTCGCTCTTTCTAACGAAACAAACATAAATGGAAATTACTCTATGAATATCTTCGGATTGAAAATCTGCGGGCGTGGCTTTATAAAAAAAAAAAAACAATTTACGCGGGAAAAATAATTGAAACTCAAATTTGTGAATATCAATAATGTTCAATTACAATATAAAAGTAAGTTTTTAAACAATACCTAAAATTTATAATTTCGTAGATTATAAATAACAATATTCATCTTGATAGCAGCAACACTACAGCGAGTTATAGCACGATATATTTTATATACACATGTAGGTCATTGAAAAAATGGCTTAGCCCTCGCAGCTTGTATGTACCGTGGCAAGAAATAATTTTTAATTTTAAATGGCCTTCAGTGATTTATGTCACTTAAGTAACCCGTATAAAACGATCGAAAATGATCTCGATCAGGTGAGTTAGTGGCAATAGCAAAAGTTTAAATTCCCATGGGTGTTGTAAGTGTCCGATTTGAGCTGTCAATATGACCTAAAATCCGGGAAAAATCTCATATTATTTGTTAAAAGTGCTTGAAGTGTTTGTTAGACTGATTATATGTTTGTTTTTTATGTCTTTGAAAAGTGCAATGCAGTGTCTGTGCAATAAGTTGTGTTTTTCGTAAGGAACGATGACATACGAATGGTGCACACAATATTTTTAGAATTATGTAGTTTGGACGTTAGAGGACACAATAACAGGTAACGACGGTGCTCGTGGGCGAAATAACTACGATGTAATAATTCCTATTCCTGTCATAACATTGTTTTTATGTTAATTTATATGAATTTAATATGATGTACGCAGTACGTGTCGACTTTCTCTGATAGCTTTTGCTTATTTGATTGTATGTCCTTCATTTTAACTTAGTGAGCATTATAAAAAGCATGTTTTTATACCATATTTCCTCATACGCAGTCCATTCGGAAACAAATTGTTAGTCTGTGCTTATTATGTGTATATAGTTGTGTATATTTGTATAATTAGGTCATAGAGTAATCCAAGCTTGCTAAGTTAAAGAATTTTTACGGGGTGGTCATTACAAATTAATTGTTGCACTGTATTACATAGTAAAATTGTATAATAAAAAACATCCCACATTTGATTACATGAGTATGCACTTCTAAAATAATTGATAATATATGAATGTACTAGGTTCACTTTTATGTTGTTAGTAGCATAGATCTATGCTCTCTTTGATATGAATCATGCATTATGTTACATTACCTTTAAAAATTGTCATAACATTATACACACACATTATTCGGTTTACATATGGGTGTCATGAACACACAGACATATGCAAATATATAACAACATCAAATGCCCAAATATCTGCTCTGCAGGGGCTCAAAACTTGATCCCTCTTCTCAATAAAATTGCATGTTTTTCCTTGCTAAATATGATAAATCATTGCAAATGATGCAATGTATCTGATTTGTAATATAAAACTTGATGTATTAAAAACATATCTCTTTCAATATACATATAAACTTCAAACATTTTACATACATTTAAAAACCATTATAAGTAAAATTCGAGATTTGTTATGCTCAGCAAAACTACCCTTATCAATGGTTCTACCTGTAGTTTGACTGAGTATACCAGGATCATCCGGTTCTTATCCATATTGTGTGATAAAGGCTAACAGGATTAACTAGTTATTGTCAGTTTTGTTTAACAACACCTGGCAGGATCAATTTGTTCGTATTAATATTGTGTGCCAAAGCTTACTGGCACCAGTTGATTTTAGTCAGTAACTACTTTACGTTACTTACTAACCCATGTGTATGTTCAGGTGAAGAGACTAATTATCTTACTATTTGTGGCCGAATTTCAAATTAGAAGATAAATCTGAACTTTTATTGTGTTGAATATAACTTATAAGAGTAATTTGCATAGTATTTACACCTTTTTATTAAAATTTTTTTTTACTATTACTTAACAGTGGAGATGTTTCAAATTAGTTTGTTTTACCATAAGGTCCCAACTTCTTTGGCCACAAGAAGTACACATCAAGCTATAGTAACAATTGTAACATGGATAGAACATCATGAATAGGTAATATCAAATGACAGTAGGTAGAACATACTTACAGACTTCTGTTAACACTGCTATATCTATATTTATATTGGAGGAGTGATGAATTATCATTAACCTTCCTCCACCCGCCTTCCACCATCATCATGGACCACTAAATCAGTAGAACAAGTTAGGTGTGTGACTTTAAGTGATTATCACTAGTAGTTCACACATATAGTCTTTAACATCATTTATATTCGTGTTTAAGCTGTATAATACTTCTTATTAATAATTAATTAACAGTCTTATGTTCAATGAATTTCCCCAATGAAACCTTTATTAGGGTTCCTACTTGCACCCTTGTTCCCCTTAGAAACAACTATGTCAAGTTAAAGTAATTTTTTGTCTGTGAAATTTGCTACTTTCTTTATATATGAAATGATCATAATGAGGTTTTGCAAGCTCAACGATCACTATATTAGGTGCTATTATGACTCATTCATTGGCTGCTTCATTGGTCAAGTGAGGTCCTGGGCTGAATTCCTGGGTTGGGTGCTATTAGATTTTTGTAGTTTATAATTTCTAGTAGTGACTCGAAGTCTGGAATTGTGCCTGGTGTATGGTAATAGTTTCATCACCTATTCCATGGGACTTAAATGTAACTGGTGAAACATGGGAGTGTACTGCACTCCTCTGCCTATCCCTCGGGAATGACAGGCGTAAATTTAAGTTTTTTTTATAATGATTAATCAATATATGGAAAAATGTTCTTAATTATTTGTATTCATTGGGACTGTAGAATTAAATTTTTTTGGTGTGAGTTGCTTTTTACTGTTGATTATGCTTAAAATATTGTGTATTTTAAAGTGGCCTCCAATTCTAATCAATGTTATTATCTTATTTTATTAGTGATACTCAATACTTATTTTGTATTATGTCATTATGTCATTGTCATTTGGGTTGTGTCTGTACATATTTTTTGTATGTAGGTAGTTGTCATATTTGTTAGATGCTGGTTGGATTAGATCTCAATATAAAATTGCAAATAATTGAATATAAGGGTAAGCAAATTTTAGTGGTGTAAGAAAAATATCCTTTGATCTGATATACTTCTACTAAATGTTACAACTGACTACATATGTATATATAGAAATTTAAGTAACCCCTATACAATGTCTTACATTACTTAAAAGAGTATTGGAACATTAACTCAGTAATTTTGAATATTTGGGCATTAGTTTCTAGTCCACCCTTTTTATGTTGTGACAATAAAATAATAATAATAATTCTGATGTGATAGTATCAGGAAAAAACCCCATTAAGCATATATGCATATTAACGAATTAATATTTCATAAACAATGAACATTCAATATTTTGTGTTCACACACAATATGTAAAGTTCACAATATATTCAGTAGAGCCCCAAGTAAACAAATTCTATATTGGTGGTAATTATTCTCGATTTCTGAAAGCCGAGCTATAGATCTCGAGATTGTAACAAACAAGTCAACGATTGGTTGCAACATTGGTGACAATTTATTGAATTGCAAATTCAATTGTCATTCTGTTGGACCGAGTCCCCCTAGCTGACTGTGAATAACAAAACAAGGACACAAAAACAGATCTCAATATTTCTTCAACAGAATGATTATTTTTACAATCCTTAGAAATTTAAGACAATGTAATAAGGGTTTTATTATCAGTTATATATAAACTTAAAATTAATATCAAGTTATTTTTATGTAGGTCTTTATAGCTTTTAACACAGAACAAAAGTTGGAAAAAAAACGAGATCTTAATGTACCTATTATATTCAGATTAATGATGTATTTTTATAGATACTGTCTAGTTAGGAGAATAACAGCTTAAACACTTGATATACATTTAGTGTTGAAAACTATGTCATGTGTTAGTTAAATAATAGAGGATTAATATAAACTACTTAGTGTTAAAGTACCTGGGAGTGCTTAAGTATCTTACATTCACATAGTTCTGAGTCGCTACCTGCAACAGCCACATCTATATTGTCATCCTTGCAGACATAGCTTGTTCAACTAATGTCTTGGTGTGTATATCTATTATACTTTTAAAATAAGAATGTAAGCCAAGCCTTATTTAAATTGACACTAGTGATGTGGTTTCAAGTGAATTTTAATTTATTGAATATTGAATAATAATATCACAATATAACTGCTTTGTTGATTGAGTAGTTGAAGTGTGGTTGCTGATCAAGATCATCCTGGGTTTAATCCCCGGGTTGGGCACTATTGTTTTTTTTAAACTTAACATTCCTGAAGTTTGTCCTGAGGCTTGAAGTTTGGTTTTTTTCTTGGTGTGTGGTAATAGGCTAAACATCTATTCCATGATGGTATGATCTAGGTATAACTAAAAGATAATAAATAGGTGGGTAGGTATATAGGTAGGTAGGTAAATAGGTATAAATATTGAGTGTCGCAAGGTGGCGTTCTGTCCCGACTCCTGTTTGCAATTTTCATTAATTCCGTAACTTCCTGTGTTACTTCTTCTTACCACTTGTATGCAGATGATTTACAATTATATACTAAGGCATCGCTGAAAGAACTCTCGAAAGCTATCGCCAATATTAACTTGGATCTAGTTCGTATCTCAAATTGGAGTAAATCGTATGGTTTGCAAGTCAATCCTGCAAAGACGCAAGTCATCATCATTGGATCCTCAAGGTTAGGTGCTAAAATCAACTTGGCAAACTTACCTCCGGTGCTATTTGTTGTGATTGAACTGCCGTATAGCAACAAGGTTTAAAATCTTAGCGTACTCCTGGACAACGACCTCACGCGGGCGCCACAAATAAGTGAAGTCAGCCGAAAAATGTTTACTCCTGGCGGATGTCTTCGAAGTCTTCAATATTTTCTACCCATTCCTACGAAAATTCCGCTTGCTCATGCGTGACTTCTTCCAATACTTGAGGGTGCTGATATTTGCTGTCTTGATATTACCGAGGAGCAACTAAATAAACTTGAGCGTCTCTAGAATTTATGTATTCGATTTATATTTGAACTACGCAAATATGACCATATCTCTGAATTTCGTGCAAAACTCAAGTGGCTCCCTATCCGTCTTCGTAGGAATACTCACATTCTCTTTGCTCTTTACTATTGCGTGCTATTCCATCCTACATCTCGACATTAATCAAAGGAACGCTTCGAGTATCTACATTTGGCCCAGTACAGTCGGGACAGTAACCGATCGCCGTTTTCGCCGTTTCGCTATGGAACTCACTTCCCTTGTCAATCAGACAGGCTGAGTCTCTGAGTGCTTTTAAAAGACAAGTTAAAGCTTTTTATTTGTCTCTGTAATTCGTCTCTGAGCTCGTCTTTTGCTACGTTGCCACATTCTTTGATATGTTTTGCGGATATGTTAAGCTACAATATTGTACCTATGCCCTGCCCACTTTCTTTTCTTTTCTTTTTATAAATAATCTTCCAGTAAAGGTTGTCTGGAAGAGATCGCTCGTTTAGCGATGAGACCGCCTTTTGGTTTTACCGAATTCTGTTATTCTGTACTTTGTATTTTATATGGTATACAATAGGGTTTTTATTGTATTGTACTATATTGTAAATTGATCTATATAAACATGTGTATAAAAGATTATGTGTACGTGTATATATATATATATATTTATTTATATACCTGACCTGACCCTGACCATTACTATTTTTGTAGACAACCTATTTTGGTACAAAGTCTAGACTTTACAGCATCTATTAAAACTGTTCAATATGCTCAAGGTTGCAATCAAAATTTAAATATAGGGTTTGTGTTCATTGGTTCATGTAAATCTAGGTTTTGAATTTTTTCATTCCTTTACTTTTGCATTATCGAAAAATGTACACTGGTTTAACATTGTGTTACAAAAACATATAATTATGATGAGGTACATTATTAAATGTTACATAACACACAATAGATGTGCTTAAGGTAATGCTGTATATACACTATTTTTTCTATATTTTGAGCTTAAAAGCAAGTTATACTAAATGTCATTTATTTGTGTTTGTTGAAACAATATTATAGACACACGTAATACAAACACAAAATGTTATGAAAATATTAATAAACCCTACCTATATATAATTAAACTTTTATTCTTGTAAGATTTGGCACCTTGACGTCATTTAGTCGTTACAAAATTGCTTTTGACATTCTCGCCCTTCCTCCATCGCAATCGATCTTCCTCCATCGCACCACTCGCCGAAAACTAAAGTTTCATATACATCACTTGGCAGTTCTACATAATTTGGTTTTCACGCTCGTTTTTATCGTACACATATAAAATGTGGAGTGAGCTTCCTGAGCTACCTGAAGCTATGCTGACCTTTCCCGGAGGAAAGAACGTGATAAAAATAATTTTTATATGCCATTGAATCACGGGGCAGTCTCCATAGTCTATCGGACACTACAGCACCTAATAAGACTTCTAATAACAAATTGTTTTCAATACCGCTCATAGTTCTATTATATTTTCAAATTTCATTTCAGTCTCTCGGTATTATGGAGGAGAATTCAATGGTGCGGGAACTCATCACAAAGATCCTCGATGAGAGTGTACCAGCAGAAACAAGTACAAGGTATGATGTTATATTAAAACATGATATGTGCTAATACTGTGAGCAAATGTCAACCTGAAGACTCATATCAACAGATCAAAAGTTCTGTTGTGTCGGCATATCACATCTTATGATGTACTAGTACGGTAAACACCTGTCTACTTATACTAATTCCAATTCCAGGTCTGTTAGTAGAAATTTGTCTCGTTCTTATTTGTTTTCTATTTATTTCTATATTTTCTGTGTGTATTAATTTTAAATAGATGTATGAATTACACAATTCCCAAATTGTAATAGCTACCTGTGATTTATTTTATGAGCACAAGTTCAATTATAAATGTTTTTGAGAAAAATATCGGAAATCTAATAATTGACTGTTGTTACAGCTCAACATCACCATCTGAAAACGACGTAAGCTTGGTACCAGTGAGCACAAACGCGACTCAATATCCCAAAAATGACGTTCCCAACTCATATCAACCACCGGCTGCGTACAACACGTACCAAGACAATAACATCTATCATTTCAGCCAACAAACTGCCGAACAGAACGCCTTCAATTTTAACGTTCAGAGCAGTTTTGGTAACGTCAATGGCTTCGTCAATTATCCAGACAACGATACTTCCTTACTCGCTCTAGACCCAGTGGCAGAAGTGAGCACGGAAGCAGTGACTCCCGAACACTTGAACTTGCTGAGACTCGCCGCTCAAGAGATCGGCGGCGCTCAGTTCGTGAGCCCGAACAAGTTCGATGAAAAATTCAATTACAACTTTTACGAGCCGAGCCAAAGAAACTCCATGCCCGAACCGACCCTTTTCACGAATAATTTCAACAGGCCGAACAGTCTCAACTTGGACATGAATTTCAACACGAATTTCGAAAATCCCTTTGTCAACGGTCATAGGTTCCCTCAAAACAAATTCGAGAATTACATAAAAGATCAAAGCCAGGACTCGCCCGAATTGGCTACATATCTTAATCAGCTCAGTCTTGCCCCGGATAGGTTGAGAGATGATCCTGCATTCCAGAACAACGACTTCAAAATGGCGCTCGAATTGAACGGGCACTACGACGAGTACAAATTGCAAGAGGAAAGGAACAAAATGGTTTTGTACAATAGGAATTATATGCTACAGAATAAGAATTTCAATACAGACAACAATAACTTCTACATGAACGACATGATGTCTCAGATGGGCGAGAGGAGCCCGATGAATCAGAACTACGATTTCTCGAATCAATCGCCCGTGCAAAACGTTATGAATTTCAAACCGAACGGTTACCATCCACAAAATGATTTTATGCAGCGACGCGACATGAAGATGATGCCAAGAGACGGCTACCAGAACGGGAATGTGAATGAGCCACGGGTGAATAATTCATTTGTCGACAATGCGTTAGTGAGGGAGAGCCAACAACAGGTGGCGCTGATGAGGCAGAATCAAGAAGTCGCAAGGCAGATGGGTCTGATGATGCGGAATGGGCCACCGCCGCCCGCGAACCAGTTGAATGTCGACGTGAATTTCTTACATGAAAACAATCCCTACAATATTGGTAAGTTACTCAGTTTTTAACATTATGTCGTTGTAGCTCCATTTTAACAATACTTATCGCTAAATATATATGTATAATTCATAAACCTTAAAGTTTTATCGACAACGCTGATCAGAATTTATCGCGCGATTAGGCGATTCATTAAATTGTGTTCCAACTTTAGCGCACAAATCTTCATTGCAACACAAGTTTACATCAATGTTGTATTCATATGTATTCGTATGTGTCATACGATAACAAAGGCAGCTTGTTTTTCCGTTTTTTTTTTCGGGACTAACGACATTTTATATTTGAAAACCTTATTACCCGCAATTCTTGTAAAATTTTAAAATATACCAGTATTGTATATGGATATTTGCTAACCATGGAGTTTCACTAATAAGTACACGACCATAACATGAGTGGTAGTGTAGATGTTGGTTTAGATTTATGCCTCTGATGCTGCGGGATTAGATCGTATTTATAACATCCATGACTATAAAGAGTTGTATGTTTTATGTGTTTTGACTTTGTTGTGTCTACTGCATATCAATATCATCACTGTAGGTGCACTGGTAAAGAGTGTAATTAGGCCTTAATTCTGCCCTTTGCAACTTAGCTCTATAAATAATAAAGATTTAATAAAAATAAAAATATTAAAGAAAGCTGTTTGAAAGTTCCCCATTAAGTTTATTCAGTAAAACCTAATAAAAAGATGTAAGAATTAACTTTTAGTAACAAATGGCAGAACTTGCAATTTTTTTATCTCTGTTAAAGAGTTCACCAGTCTGAACATTTAATAAGGAACAAAACGTCGTCATCAACTTAACTCTCGAAAAACGGCATTACGCTAAATAAATTATCCGGAGCATAGCATTCGTACACTTGTTTTCCAAATTTAATGCAAATCCTCGTTAAACATTCTATACTTCGATGACACCCGACCGAGTCAGGCTACAAAACGTTAATATTGTTAATGAGTTTTATTCCATGAGTGTAAATAAAAACAAGAATTACAATACTTTCAATGTAGGGCCAATAATAAAACCAATTCCTTACTTAAGTCTTATATTTCTCTATGAATTTTACAAACGTCCATGCAATACATTCAATAAAATTTACCTTCATAAATGCATAATTTAAACGCTGTGTGATTTTGGCCAACTTAACTCACCGAATGTCTTTCTCGTGATTCGGCCACTTACGTCACGATGACGCAGTCTTCGTACATTTCGTCGCCCGTTCCGTTTCACGTAAGGTTCCATGAGGGACATTCGACGTGATGACGCCTACGGAGCGATGAAGGGCACGCTCCGAACGGAACGTAGGTGATGTAAATTTAACGTGACCGCGGAGAGAAGCGTGACATAGCGTAATTGAAGCTGTTCAAAAATCTGTCGCGTAATTGTGGCTCCGATTAAATTATTTTCTTACATGAATGCGTTCTTTTGTTTTTTCTTTTGTGTAACTAAATGCCATGTTTCTATAAAATGTGTATTTGCAAAACATAATTGGATGATAATGATTATTAATTTTTTATCTTTAACTTTTTATCTTTCCACTGCTGAACCCGGGTCTCAATTAAGAATGAGAAGGGCTGTAGTCTGTTTTGTTCTTCATGTCCGCGTTGGTAGATTACACGCGCCTCAGAAAATATGAAAATCATTAAGGTGTTCAGGTTTTCTCGCGATGTGTCTACAAATATTTTTTGTAAATAAGAGATGCGCCCAAGATTTGTACCTAGGACTCCAAAGTGTAAGGCTGAAATTTAAACCACTAGGCTACCATTGGCTGGCTACCATAGGCTATCATTGGTGTACGATTTTAGTAAGAAAATTGGTATATAGTACTTTGTAACTGAAAGTTTCGTGAATGACATTGTACATTAGCAGGCTTAACTCGGAATAATGTTTCGAAATAATATCTACATACTTTAGTCCCAAATCGAGGTCCTTTTTCATACGGTCCCGTCCCACCCGTCGCTCGCATCAAGGTCGCGGCGGCGACGACGCGACGGTCTTTTCTACCCGTAACTAGTTGAGGTGTAAAACACACGGCACTTAATTTGCACAATCTGTACAACTGTCTGTGTAAAATCGTATAAAATCGTAATGTATAAAATCGACCGAAATATTATGTTATACTTCTATGCGTTTGGTGTAAATACGGTCATACACTGAGATAGTTGAGATATGTAGATTAAATCACAATCGTATATAAACCGTTGCTATCTAAATTGACCAATATAGAGGAAACTATCAATATATGTAAGAATTTGAGTTCATTTTACGTAGCCTTCCTAATTCTTAGTTAATAACTTTCTCAACAAGTACATTGTATTTTGAGTTTAAGATTCAAAAAAGCAATAACGGACAAATATCAAGCAGTTATTTGAATATAGAATAAAATGAATTTTCCTATTTCAGTCATTGCCAATGCTGTATTGTTCGGTTGTAGGACATTGGGACGGCTTTGTGAAGCCAAATCGATTGTGATATTATTTGTGGCCTTTGATGAAACAGCTGATATTCGTTGTCTCGACATTTTCCCAATTTCAAGAAGTTATCTGTCCCCTTTGCTGATATACATACATCATGATTAGATCTATATCACTTCTTCTTAAGTCCCTAACTCATCATCGTCAACTCTTTTATCAGTCCACTGTTGGGCGACGCTTCCCGTTTAGAACGCAAAGCGTAAATATTATAGTTTGGGACGCTGTTTAAGTTCACCTTAGATACGATCGTTACGTAAATATATCCATTTCTTTATACAGCACTTACGGTAACTCTTAACGTGACTAAGCTGTTGACGTCACTATGACGCCAACACTCGTTGTCAATCGTTTCGGCGGTGTTTGCACTGTTATGAATTTATAATTGAAATACCTATATGTGTAAGTTTAAACACGAGACGTGTGAACGTATTATCGTTATTGTAATGATACTGATTTAATAAGCACCTAAAGAATATCATCATCATTAGCCTACTCCTGCCCACTGCTGAAGATATGCCTTTGCAATCGGACGCCACTGAGCTAGATTTTTTCATCTCTTCGCATCCAACCACTGCCAGCTACTTTGTGTATATCGTTATTCCACTTAGCTCGAGGGCGTCCTATGTTACTTTTGCTGAAAGCGTATAAGACTTTTCAAATAGACCGGCTCGGAGAGCAGAGCCTTTTTTGATTGCGTTTAAAATAGAACTTGAACACATTTTAATCAAGTCTCTTTTTACATTTAAATTGTTTTTTGATGGCATTGGATAGAAAATCCTCTTGCCATAAACAATTAAAATGTAAAAATAGGCTTCATTAAAATATGTTATTGGCCATCTTGGGAGACTATGGCTTTAATCTAGCTCTGAGAGGAGATACGTGTCCAACATTGGAAGGTAATAAAGGTCGAAAAAAAGGTACAAATATTCTATTTTAAATGCGATCAAAATCTGCTTTGCTCTCCGAGTTGGTCTATTTATAAAGACAAAGCGTAACAACGCGCCTATAATCCCTGTAGGGGTAGACAGAGAGTATAGTACACTACCATGTATGTTACGTTTATGTCCAATGGAATAGGTGGTAAACCCATAGCCATACACCGGGCACTGATCGTGACTTCGAACCACTACTAGAAAATCTAAAGACAAAACTATACAAAAATATATTTTTATGTAAACTCACTAATTTATTGTTACCGACATTTTCACTTGTTCTTCGTTTTGTGACCGCGTCCGTACAATTCGGAGTTTGGAGGGGAGGGGAGAATACTTTTTCGTATGCCTCTTACGTTTGTTTTGCCAGTTTTGTTTACGTTATAGCTTTTTCTTTAGGGCAATTTTCTAGCGAACCTAAACAGTTTTAGCTTTCAACAAGGCTCACGATCCAAATTAATTACTGAGCAATTGAAATATTAGAAACATTGTGTAAGCAAGTAATCGTAAAATACAGCTAAATCATTGATGCACAGCTTTGCAAAAATAACGATTACACACCTAAAATAGTATTTGCATATTTAAGTAGTTGATGTTTTCAAGGAAATTATTCTTATACTATTACCAAATTCTTGAATTCCTTGAGGACGTACCTATTATAAACAGATACGATTTATAGGAGTGCAGAATGTTGAAATTATTGTGTAATATGTTTTACGAATACATTAAATTAAATAAAGCATCCATTATTTATATTAATAAAGTCGGTCACACATTGATTTGAAGACGTACATACATATGTATATTCGACATAGAACCTCAGTAACATTGAAAGTTAAAAACTTTACGAATTACGCTCAAATTTCGAGCATTGATGTGCTACTCCTGCTAATTGATTAATCGTATACCTGGCATATCATTGAACCTACTGCTTTAAAACACATAAATATTGTAGTTAAAATATAAATAAGCATGTTTTTTGGCACATTACTAGTTAATAAGTGGCTGAAAACGTTATTTTCAAATAGTTATAACTAGTCGCTGATTGGCAATAGATAATATCATGAATGAGTTGAAAGTTCTTTGAAATGAATATGTGCAGGTATATTTTTTATTCCGTAAAATAAAATTTCACAAGCTCGTTTCCATAACAGCAAACATAGGCGCGATGCTGGCACCGAATCCATCAGTACCGCCGCCGATGGTGCAGTCGCCCATGCTCGATATGCCGCTGTTGATGCCCTACTACACCATGAGGAGTATGAGGTGAGTGTGACTTCATACTGAAGGAGGTGCTGCAGTAATTTTTTTTTTGTTCTTCGTTAAACCAGAACGAACTGGTTCCACTGATTCATTTCAAGTATATTATAAAGTGTCGGTAATTGTGTTTTTACTATTGAATTATGAACTGGCTATTTTATTTAGTTTTGTCAATTTTCATTATCATAGTTATACCATCACGCCAGATCTATTACGGGGTAGATCGAAAGCACTTAGTGCCAGATAAAAACTTGATGTGCATCTTTTACATTCATCTCTCTCTTTATAAACGCACACAGTTTACAAAGACTACCGATTGAAATTTCGATGATATTTTTTCTAATATTAGAGAGGCTATTTTTATCGTTAAGTGACATGCAACTTCCTGTACTTTTGCCACCGCCGAGATACGAATGCCTTGCTTGAATGTACACACACCACGACAGGCCGCGTCCTTGACATTCGTCGTGAGCGTTACACGAGCGATCAGTATCGATTGCGTTACCAACTAAGTGTTCATAGCTCACATACGACGCAATGATCTTGTTATTTAAAAAAATATTTTTTCTTTAAACGTAACACCACATTTATAATTTCCGAAGGGGTATGCAGAGAACTGTAGAACACTCCCACGTTTCAACAGTTTCGTATACGTCCCACAATGGAATAGACGGTGACCGTATTGCGATACACAGGGTACAGATCGACATTTTTGTGTACCATCTTTTATAATAACTAGATTATGTAATTTGGTGCTATGAATAATGTTGACCACGCGCGGCAGGTGTCCCGCTTGATGTTATAACCACTACCAGTTGATATTTCACATTAGTTCGTTGGCAAATACGAATTAGTTACTTCTGCTTAAGCAGCGCGCAATCAGAACATTAAATTCTTTTAACAGTTCCTGTTTAAAGCAACGTAATTAAAAATATGAATATAAAATTCCAGAAGCCCAGTGTCGTCGTCAAGCATCCTGCACGCGCGGCTGGACGCGAGCTACGAGCAGTGGAAGCAGCTGGAGCGCGAGAGGAAGAGGACGGAGGCGCGGCTGGCGCTGGCCTACCCGGGCCGCGCCGTCTCCTCCGCCAACTCCATCCCGGTGCCGCGCCTCAGCCAGTGCCCCAGCCGCCTGGAGAGGATCGCCGTTGATATGTACCGTGAGCATACTAAGGTACGCAGTTATATAAATCGCTCATTTGCGAGAGCACTGTAATATATAAAAAGCTTTTATTTATTTTTTCTTCAAAAAACGGCTTTGAAAGTTTTCAACCATAATTATTGTATAACTATTATAATATTCTGTGACCTATGACTATCATAATAGCCCACTCCAATACATTCGATCTGTACCTATCTACAATGAAGCTGTATGAAGGAAAAGACGCACTGAATGTAAAAAATGTAACTTAATGTTAGGTAGACGATATACGTGGACTTCAAAACAATAGAGTTATAGATAATAATATTACAGGCAGTAGGCGTAGGCGACTGTATCGTTCGTCGAGTGGTTGCAAGCACGTCTACCGATCGCGAGTTCCTGGGTTCAAATCCCTTGTCGGGTACTGTTGGATGTTTCTAACTTAAATTTTGCGTTAGAAATTCCTAGTAGTAGCTCAAAATTTGAATCTATGCCCCGCATGTGATAAAAGGCTCACCTCTTATTCCTTAATGGGACGTATCTGTAACTGGTGAAACGTAGACAGTATTCCAGTCTCCGCTGGCAACCTTTTCGAGGAACACAGGCGTGATATTGCCACAGACAATTATCGAACATTTGATTCTTCCATTTTTCCTAATCCAGTCCATATTCCTGTCCTTCCGCCAGGTGGTGACTCTGATGGGCAAGATGGAGACGCTGCGCGCGAGCGCGTGCGTGGCGCAGAACCGCCGCCCCAACAAGCCCGACGACGGCAAGATCACGGTGCTGAAGCGCGGCCAGGACGTGCACGAACGGGACAAGGACCTGCTCGCCGTCGACCCCGCCACCTTCGACCCTTCCACCTGGAGGGAGGACGTCAAGAATCTGCCCACGTGAGTTCTGGATATAGTTGTTAATAGATTAAAAACTATTTGTAGTTACTGCACTGTATAATTAATATTGTTACTATAGGATCATACAGGGTAGTTAATGAGTTAGAGAGAGAAGCAGATTAGGTTGATGTATTTTTATATATAAGAGTACCTATTTAGTATTGTATTGACAATCAAAGAATACAACAATAGTTTTTTCCACAATCAACCAATTCAATTGTAAGTTATAGACATTTTTACGCTCGTTTTCAGTACCTGGTACCCTGGTACCTTAAACCTGTAATGGATAACAGTTGACATTGATGACAGTTTAATAAATGCAAAAGAAGCAACATAATTTCGCAAAGACCTTAGGGGGCGTCCATTAATTATTATCTGTAGAAGTGATAATGTTGATATTTATGTTAATGTTGATGATTATGAAGAATTTTTATTTTCTCTATGCTGCATTGATCCAGATCTCCGCACAAGGATATAGAATCCGCACTCATGAAATGGAAAGCATCCGTGGATTATGTGTTGGCGTTACGTAAGCGGGAAGTGAACCCGCACACAGCGCCTCCCATCCCCCACAGCAACCATATTAAATTTATGAGGGACCGTGAGTAATAATTGTTCATACTATTTAAAAGGAAAGTTGCAACAATTAGCAGTGATATGTTAGTGGCTTACATATTGTCTTTTCATTCTACGGGTTTCAATAATAACTTAGGACTTTTAAATGACAAATGAAAAAAGTTTCAGAAAACCTGTCTGTTTTAAGGCTCTTCGTGT
>DWEE01000541.1:0-16611 GCA_018245755.1 Parelbella macleannani | reverse complement strand
GTAACCCAAATAAAAGATGACACCTAATATTTGATTATCAGCTGAAAAATATGCATTAATAGAGATGGGTCTGTCAGGGCAACTCCATTGGGCCCGGTCTGTGACTCTTCACATGTAGTTCTTTCTGACCATTCCATTTAGTACTTACCGGTGTCTTATCTTTATCAGAGCCTCTAACAGGGAACAGTTTATCTTCCTTCTCAACCTCCCCAGTAGGAGTCTTGTCATTATCTTCTTCTCGCTCATTGTCATTCGTGTCCAGGCTTATGTTGTTTAAATTTGACTTTAACTCCAACGGCTTAAGGTTCCTTTTGGCAACCGTTTTAGGTTTGAATACTAAGCCTTTCAAGTTATCAACTTTGACTTCTTCAGGCGGCGGGGCACTAATGGTTTTGATCGGTGTGGAAGTAAATTTGGGTGGATCAGTCTTCATCGCTAGTTTTGTAAGACTACTTAAGTATTCCGGTCTTGATTTAGGCGCAAACGTTGATTCTGTGATGATCTCGTTAGTCTCCTTGCTCGGGATAGGTGTGGTGGCCGTTTCCGACTCTGGCGTGATGGGTGCAGTGGGTGTTCGGGAGTTGTCGAAGTTCAAGCTTTGCACACTGTTGGGGGTGGCTGCTATATCGCTGTTTGTCAAACTCTGCGTCATTTCTTCCATTTGCTGCCGCAGATCCGTCATCTATAAAAAAATATTCATATTTTCGTGTTTAACTAAGAACTATACGAAAAATTTCATCATCATATATATCATATAATGGCCTTAGGGCCAGGATCAATATCCACACGTGAAACAACAAAAGGATCCATGATGATTTAATAATTTGCCCCCAGTCTATTGTTACAATATATGTACCATAAACTTTGGCATAGCCATGGAAGCAAGAGTAAAAAATTACGTTTAGAAATTAGGACAAAAGAGACCCAAAAAGTTATTTCTGGAGAGCCGGCAGTCACCACTTAGCATCAAACGGTATGTCCCCTGTTTGCTAGTTTTATGAAAATGTGAGAAATTTCTAAGTAATATATTGCCAATAGCTTTAAGAATTAAATATCAGCAGTGAGAAAAATCTAACCTCTTTAGTAGAGTTATCAGACAACGTATAGTCGTCTTCGTCGAGGTCTTCCAGCACAGCGATGTCGGAGTTGTTGTTGACTGAAAGGAGGGAGGCCAGGGACTGCATGTCTTCATCTCTAAAAATCAAACGTATCAAAAGTAACACTTTGGAAAATGCAATGGGACTTTAACAAGTTCGACTTGCAGACTCTAAAAAGATTGGAAGCTGTTATATAAGGATACTGCTAAACCTTTCGACACTTGATCAAACAAATCCGTGTTGACCAATTTTAATAAACAATTTCATAGATGCTATGGAGAGATACTGCATGTTTGAAGACTTCATGAACTTAGCCTACACATTTGACGCGTATATAAATCACATGATACTCACGTAGCTTGTCCTTCTCTGAGTAGAACACAGTGGAGAGTGAGCTGAAGCTTGGCAGTCTTAACCTTCCGGGACAGCGGGTCCAGCGTCAGTTTGAGCGATCTCTGCGCGGGCGCGAGGGAGGCGTGGCGACGGAGGTTCACGGCACAAGCGGCTAGGCGGCGTCGTTTACCGGCGGGAGAGACCTTGCACATAAATAAATTTATCTTAAGGATATATTCCGAAGAATTTATGTTCTCTTTGCAGTAACAAAACAGCTGTGAGAGAAAAAAATGCTATAATTACATTCACTAATGTTACCATTTAAGGCGGTACACAAATTAATCGCACAACCAATAACTTGCCACAGTTAACACACGGACTGCACTAAAACTGTTTCGCAGTTTCGATGCAGTTATGTCAACCGCTTAAAAAATGACAACATACTGCAATTTTGCAGCTGGCTTGCAGTTCTAATGCACTCCGTGTCGAACACTGTGCACTACATCTAAGTACATTTTATTTATACCTAGTAAGTCCACTCTTGTTTCTCTTATTCTCTCTCTTTCAATGTTTGAAATATTCCAATTCCAAACCTCGTGATGAAAACACAGCTTACATCTTCCAGGACAAACGTCCAATCCTTGTCCTCCAGCTCGTTGGTGCGCGCGTCCCGGAACAGCGTCACCGCTACCGTTTGGTTTTCCGGAACCGCAAATATCACCGCGCCTCTACGATAACAACATTTTATTGGAATTACAGGATCAATCAATTAGACCACTCGTATATAACAGAATATTTAATATGACGGTAGTGTTTAGCATATTGTTATAATTGTTCGCCGTTTTAACAAGTGCGCAATTGAGATACAGGACAATAAATAGATACTTAAGTATGTTATGTTATGGCAGATATAGTGTATGTCTGTCAGTGTTTGTCTTTATGTTGTCGTGATCAAGCTATTGAATCGATTATGATGAATTTTCAATTCTAATGAAGAACAGTGCGTGCACATTGATAAATGTACCTTGTGGTTATTTCCCTCTCAGTAAAAAAGGTAATATTCCTTCATATGAAAAAGGAGGTAATTTATAACAAAATTTTCTTTTGAAACTAGTTTTACAGTAATGAAATTATAGAAACAAAACTTTCATCCAAAAGTACCGTTGTTCAACATTTCATTTGCAAGCAGCGACGCTAATAACAGTAAGGAGATAAGGTGAGAATAATGTAATGTTATGGATCTTACTTCAATGGGTCCTTGAGTGACGGTTCCCATTCCAGGGGCTCGGTGACGACGCGCCGCGACCGGCGAGTCCACACGATACTCAGCTTATTCGGTTTCCTTCAACACGTATATAATATGTATGAGAAGACTGATGAACGTAAAAGAAGCATATCACGTTCGTAAAGTAAGAGATACTTGTCACTTGGTGCTCTTTACACACTCCGTAAGGGACCTGGTGTGATGGTATATTAGTAATATCCGATATCAAAACAAGCTGAAGTATTAATCTTCCAAAGACCGATATATAAGTCAATCAGTTAATGCATTTATCGTTAGTTTGTCTGTGGGGGCGTGTCCCCGACCTCTACGGAATCGGACATCGGGCTGACCTTTCGGCCGGGCGTGAACTGGGCTAATGCGGGGTTTAAACTGCCACGTTAACGAGATTAACCAGTGTACACATCTATGCGTTACGTATCGCTTGCTGTATGTCACACTTAACTTTCTTAATCGAAATATCCAGTAAGGGATGCCTACTATTATGCCTACCCTATAACGGATCTGGCGAGAAGATATGTATATGCGAACTATCTTGTAGTAGAACGGTGTATGAACTAGAGGCTCGGCCACGGTTCTATGCTGGGACGTATAAAGTAAACCTATCACACTCCTGTGCCAAACTGTGTTCAAAAGGCACGCTGATACCCTGGAAAAGATTACGTTTTACTTGGCATTTGTCCCACACTAACAAACCCTCGATGGCCTTCCTCTGCTCTAACAGGAGCAATAGCCAGCCGCGTATTGAAAGCCTCCTTTTAGACTCTTGCAACAAGCAGAAGACACCGTAACTCATATATGAATAGTAAGTAGAAGGCGACACCGTAACAGATCAAATCCCGGTGTCTTTTATCAGTACCAACAAATCGATACAAGGAGACTCGGTCCGTCCAATTCGAATGACCTCGAGTCGCGTTATCTGGGCCAGCTTCGCTTTTTATAAACTACCTCACAGCAGACAGCGTGAATAATATGTATGTACGTTCGTATTTTGATACGGACTGTTATACTCTTCTGTTACCTTGTGTCTGTAAACTTAACTCGACTACGCTGCTTTAGTGCGGACTGGCCCGTTTGTACGTACAGTAGTTAATGATCGTGACTGATGAGTCAGGGGTCGGCGGGTCGATTCCCAACCAGAATAATATTTTTGTGATGAGCAAAAGTATTTGTTCTTTGTATGGGTGCAAAAATATGTATGTAAGTCCATATTTACATGTATATGCAGTTTAGCAGCCGTCTGGTTACCAAAACACACGCTCTCTTGATCCTTATCTTGGGGTCAGGTCAGGTCTTTGGAGATGTCCCAAAATACTATTATTAAAATAAAACATGTCAAGTAAATAGTGAATTACCATTTGGGCGTGACTTCCACATCGATGCGGTGGTAGGACGCCGTGTACTGGAATTTGGCGGCGCGCTTGTTCACGCGCTGGAGACGCTTCCACACTGACGCCATCGTGCACTACACTAGAACATTTAAGAGGTGCGTAAAAATATATGTCCCGACTGATTTATAGTGACAGGGTGTAAACATGTACAATTTGAACTTGGTTTTTTGAAACGTTAGCATCTAAGAAGAGGATACCGCCTTATAAACAAAATGTGTTGAAAAACAGAATTATCGCAATTATACATATCTTGTCCTGAAATATCATCGACTTAATATATCAACGATCGATCTCGCAAAGCTACGCCTGAAACAATAGTTAGTTATCGTGTATATGGGCCACAATTTTAATTCATACAAAACTGCAATATACATCTGCAACATACATATGTATATTACAATCGTAACTAGAAATCGCCCACATTACGAAGTTCACAGTCGAATATTATACCTAAAACCTGCAGCCGCTATATACCTACTATTTTCTGGATGAGCCTCCACTAGACATCGAAGCAAGCAAGCAAGCGACATCTCGAATTTCGCAGCCGAAGCCACAGAGAAGCAGGCGCTAATGCGTCTAAAACCTCGTACGCATTTTTGACATCAATTTTACATCAAATCACCGTCGGAAATATACATCACCGAACTACGACATCAGAGCAGTTGTCCGTCTTAAAGAAACTTTCAATAATATATTTTATTTATATTTACGGTTCAAATATCATTAATGTTGCGATTAAATTTATATAGTTATTGTTCAATGCTAATTACCTACAATTGTTGCCATGTATTTGTAATACATTATATATTTCCTTGATACCATCAGTTATACAATAAAATATTGAAACAAGTACAACTGTATGTGGCCGAAATATTTAGAAGCTAAAATTTTTAGTAGGCCCTTACTCCTAATTTTTACCGTTCGTCACACTATAGACAATTACGCAGCAGCCTGCTTTTTAATATATACTTAAACAAATTGATAACTAAAGAAATTACATGTAATAATTGTATGTACTAATATTACTTCGTTTTAATGGATCCAATTTTCATATTGGACAGAGCGTAATAGAATCGTCTGTGTTAAAATCACCAGCTCGTCGCATGAATATTATACCCATGTTGAGAATCGAATCCACAACTCCTAATCCAGCAGTCTGAGTCACTAACCATTGGGCCAACAGAACGATCGGACGATTGACTATACGCAAAGTATCCCCCGTACTCTCACACGAAATATTTTTTTTTGTCCATTTAGCATCATCAAATCGACTCACTCTCTGATGCCTCGGGTAGGTCATGTCACAGTAATATTATTTGAATTTCTGCTGTATACATATGTATACGAGATAAAAATGTTATAATGAGAACATGAAATCAGACACTATTTATATATAATTTACACAAATAAACGACGCAATATCGAAAGACTTATGTTACGAGGAAAATGTAACACAACCGTAAATAATATACCTACATTTTAATATACGTATTTCAACTGAATTTTTATTGGTCCGATGGTTAGTGAACGTTTTTTTACCGGCTGGAGGTAATGAACTTGATTAATATTCAACACAAATAAATACGTTACGAACACGACAATTTTTTGTCTGGATGTAAAATTATCTTCATAAGTCTGTTTTTAAAAACTGTGTATGTTTATGATGATAGTAATGAAAGTACAAGAAGCACGCCAAGTCTATAAGGATACATGATATTTGCACTCGTTTTTCTCTGCCTCATAAAGAACCGAACATGATTGAGAAATAGTATTAATTATAACGTTAATAACAAAGCTCATGTTAAACTAACTTACACGACAGGATGCTCTGGCCGGCGATTATCTGCGCCTGCGCATTATCAGCCCTCGACGCTCCTGTAACGGAAGTTTTCGCGTTGGTTACACAGATAACAGCAGAGTGGGCCACATATGGGCCTTTGACGCCGTGTCGATAATGAAAAATACCCTGTCATTTTCATAAATAACTGGTGACAGTGTGTTGATTATGATTCTGTGGTTACATTCAATAAGGAACTCTGATATGATTAAAGGTTATCTACATACTGTTCAAGGCATATTAGCGGTGTTTAGACATAGGGTAATGTCCCTGAGTCCGATTTGTATGGGCGTTTACTTATTGAGTTTTTATTCTAATAAATATTTGATAAAATATGATGTATGTATAAACAAATTAAATGTGTCAGGGCACCCAATAATATCTTAATACACAGTTTCCAATACGTGTTTTTAATTTTTTATCATAATTAAAAATTCAGCACAAAAATACAAGATGTAAGTAGAACAATAAGTTGTCATAGAGTACCAATTACCCAACAATAATAACATGTTATATATAAAATAATATATTATTAGGTTTAGTTGGATAAGCTTGAACTTTTACAAGACAGTGTGATGGGTACTTACTTAGCCTTCACAATTGCATTTGTCCACATCTACATATGTATGTGGTAGACCAAAGGTGTGTAGGAATGTCTTAGAAGCCATTTCACACAAACAACACAACTAGATCAATTCCGCTCAATTGACATATCTTAATAGATTATTTTTAGTTGGACTTGCACACAGCAGCACAATTATAAATGAAGATATTAATAGATGACAAACTATTGATTGGTTGTTATAGATAATAATACACTATAAAAGACAATTATTAGTCTGCTTGTTGATTATATTAAGAGTGGAATCGTTGTATTTAAGGAGTTGCAAATTGTAAGTGATTGCAATATAAACACATTTCACTTTTGGATGAGTGTATGCTAGTGATGAAGTAGAAAAGAAATGAGTAGTTGTTAGTACTGATAAATACTGTTGAAGGCTGTCTTAGAATCCTAAAAGGCGATTTTAAAAAGCTCCATCAGATAGGTTACCTACCAACATATTTCCATGGTCTGTAATTATAGATCAATGTGAAATATTAACCATAAAAAAGTCCCATCCAGATTAGTGCAGCAACAATTTTAAGATCAGTGCATAAGAATGATTTACTATATGAATGACTTTGCCATTCAAATTGGAACTAAAAATGTGACTTTGGTGAAGCCAAAAACAAATACATAATAGGCCATATGAATGTAAATTATTTAATATTATTGTTCTCTCTTCAATAGCATGATTATATTATAATTTGTTTTTATCCGTTTTAATGCTCCAGTGTGAATTGTTTAAGATAATGGTGCCTAGTCAAATAATAATCTTCTAGAATGTTTAACCAGTATAAGAAAACCAAAGAGCTGACCGAAAACATATCATCCAGTACACAACCACATTTATCATTAGACAAATTAACCAAGAAGTATCATAAGCCTGTTTTAAAGTATTGACTGTTGTATACTGCACTTACACTCAATCAATTTCATGCAATTTATAACTTGAGATCCACTTGGCTTATGATAAACTGACAAGTGATTATTATTGAGACACCCACATCCACTGAACATGCCTGCACATTGAGTATTCGCAAATGTTGCAAAGATGACCTCATTATCATGTGACATGTGATATTGGAATGTATGGTCTATTGTAAATGAAAGAAGGTCTATTTTTTATTGATACGAGCACCATGCGTATACATATTTTTATTTAAAGCAAGCATCTTAATCAAATTTGTATGGTAAGTTTATGTTTTCAGAACAACAGTCAGTTTTTCAGTGGTACATTTTGTTTATTTTATATGCAATTGTTTATATGGCAGGTGCTGATTCACATTATGTTATATTGTAAAAAAATTCTAATTAATTAATGGAATGAATAATTTGTAGTGTTATATACCTGTACATTTTTTTAATAGATTACTACAATTATTATGTGTGTTAGATTTGCCTCCCAAATCGAATTTCTGATACCTTTGTCACCTGAAGAAATTTCAGATTGAAATGAGTAATAAGCACTGCATATATGAATTAGTACAAAAATAAATTAAAAGTTGTTACATAAAGTATCAATAAAACAATTATCAATAAAATAATTAAACTGACTGTCTTGCTGGTGGAGTGGTTACAATTGTGATTACTGATTGACTGACAGATTGATTACTGATCTTGGGTTTGAACTCCATGTTGGATACTATTGAAGTTTCCTATCTCAAAATTTTTAAAAGTGGTGTGGATTCAGGACAATAGCTCACCTCTTATTCGATAGTAGGACACAATAACATAAGTGGTCTAAAATAGATGTGTAATATATTTCTCTGCCTACCTTTTTGAGGCTTACAGGTGTGATGTTATGTATTAAAATAATAAATTGCCTTACATTGAATAGTAGATCTAAAAGTGTAATTTCAGCAATTCTCTACTTTATTACACAATAAATAAGGTATAATATAGTTTGTGAAGTACATTACAATGGGACTAAATGTTTTGACCTCTCGGTAAACAACTATAAACTTTTTACTTTTGTTTCCTGTCTGGCTCAAGGTAAATTACTGTACAAATATAATAAGCCACCATAGTGTCTTTTTACTCATAAATCTGTAATTGGAGGCACAAAATTAAATTAGGTTCAAAAATTCAAATTGAATGTATGTAAATTTATACATTGAAGAGTAAACGTACAAAAATAATTAATTGGATTGGTTTATAACCAAATTTACTGTTTGGGTACGTTAAAATAAAAAATACAATTACATAAATAAAAGCAGTACAGTCCGAAAAAAATAATATCATAAGGGCAAAACTTTTTAACAACCAGCAAACCAAACCAATTTATTTAGCATGTGGTGTATCATTTGAGGAAGTTTAAAAAAAATATATGTATAAATGAAAAATTATAAAGTGCTTCAAGGATTACATTAAACATTATTATGACATAAATTAAAATTAATTTATTAATACAAATTTGTAACTATTGGTACGGTTGTTTTGGATTTGACTATAATTCACATCTATTTATTTTCTGTATCCCAAGAACAATGAAAGACAGTTCCCCTTTGAAAAGAAAGAATTAATTATAGGCGCAATTAAAACAGAAGGGAGCGAGTGTAAACAGAGCATCAGTCAACACGAACAAACACATCAGCGTGCGCAGCACTTGAGCTAAAAATAAAAACCTACTGCGAAGCCCTACCACTCGAGATGGATATCCTTGTCAAAATTACATCATTACAGATAAAAGTTCGAAGAACCGACCGTGATATCATCGTTTCCTGGTCGAAAGCCCCGCAAACTTACTAATTAATGATGAATAAACATCAATCAGCCTTGACACGGACCACCTCCGCGGTCCAAATACTTACCTTACACAGCAAAATGCATAAGATGTGTCCACATCAGAAAAAATACATTTTAGCTGAAACAGCACTTCTTTTTAAAATCCAACACGAAAACACTGTACATCCACTGTATCCGACTCCGCAAGTGACGATACCTTTTATTATAGGCCTTTATTTTCACGAAAATTTAACAAACACTGCAGTGAACAAATTTCTACACATTTTTGACATTTAAAAAAAACAGTGTTGCTATAATATGACACTATTCATTGCATATCTGATGTTGCACATATGAATAATGTGAATAAAGTATTAACCAAAACTGTTACAAAATTACTTTATTCATTAACTAATCAAAATTTTGCAACACTCATACCGTCACTTAATCCGATAGTATTAACAACAATATTTTTGATTTCTTAACTCAGAGCAGTTCAAAATATTTTACTTTAATCCTGTATTTTACGGAACGAACGAATAGAAATCAAAAATGGCCTTTGCAGTCAGTCCGTAATTTGTCAAATTTTCAAAATATGAAGTGATACATAATGTTTTACAAGTTGATTGTGTAATATTTACTTTAATGATTTTTTATTTGTACTAACCAATTGGTCTTGTTATATTGTGTTTTTGTGCATTTCTCGATGCCGGTGGAGGTTATGAATTGAGAAAGAAAATATTTTGGCACGAGACGCTTCTTAATATGTTTTAGAGGCTCGTTTTTCACCTTTAATTTATAAATAAAACAGACAAAATTAATTACCACCATGTCTCGAATACTCCATAATCGTGTAAGGTACGTAGTGTACAATAACTAAAATGTTTGTGACAGTCTTATTGCATTTAACCCATACTGAATAATACTGTGTCGGAGATTTCTCCAAATCCAAACTACGTAAAACAGCGTCATTCACACACATCCACGCACACTGCACTCACACAAAAATGACTGTCAAATGCAAAGATTCAAATCTGAGTATTAGACAAAAGTCTCTTAGGCTGTCATTGATTAAAAATCCAAGCCTAAATCTATATTTTGTGCTTTGTACGAGTATCACACTATACTCATCAGTGTATTAAATCTATCACCATAACTGAACTCCGGGTAGGGACCATTTTTACACCTTAAAATCGTCCTATAAAACAATAATAAAAATACATGTAAGAATCTATACCTACTCAAGAAATCAAGTTTTGAATAGTTAAAATTTAATCTGGTCCAACATGTAATAATAATAATATTATAAATATTGTCACTAATGACTATTGTCACTTAAATCCAAATCAGGCAGATATTGTAGTATACTAGCCAGACATGATAAACTATGAATTTGTAAACACGTACTTGTGTAGGTAATTGTACATATACGTACATGGAACATATGCTCATCCTCATCTTACAATTAATATTGTCCATGTGATATGTAGCACAGCCCTTATGTGATGGTTAAGACAAATTCACTGACCAAGATATTATTTAGACCACTCAGACAGAACTCAACTAATTATATCATGTACAATAAACAACTACCAATGTTACACAGTTATAAAAAGTGAAAATCATTACTTTTTATAATGTCATTTTTATAAATTCATATACTTTTTATACTTTTATAATATAATAAATTTATGACAAGTGATACTTGGATCTGAAACAGACCTTTTATATTTATACTATATTGTCATGCTAGGTCTCTTATGAGGTAGACAGAGAACACTGCATTGCTAGCACTGATAAATGTCGGGTATTATAATGTAGAATAAACGAGATGATGTAAAAACAATAAAAAAACCAATTTTGTGACATATGCCCACTTATTGTATTTACTTTCAGATCGTCTCTAGGTAAGTCTACAACATGGGTAACCATAGACAAAAGAGCTGTAGCGTTCTCTATTTGGACGGGACGTAGCATGCTCCTCCGGAAGCCAATAGACACCAGTCACATCCAGAAACGAAAGTATGGTATGCTGGTTGCAAGAGCTGTTAGAGGATTGTTGAAAGTCAGATATCTCGTGCTTGGAGGGGCTGTTGGTGGTGGAATGACTTTGAACAAGGTATGTATAGGTCTCCACTCATTGTAATATGTATATCTTATACTTATATTAACTCAAGAAAAGATAACAACACGAAGAATCTTTCTTACTAACCATCTAAACTTGATAGCATGTTTCAGTGTAATAGACATAATCCCAATATTAACAAAAATAAAAATAATAATAAATATGGACAAACTTGGCAACAAAAAAATCAATTTATATAAGGTTATATTCTCACATGCATTATGCAATATATTATATAACTTTTGTTCATACATGGAATGTATTACATATAAATCAAATTACATATTATATTATGCTTCGGGTACATAGTATTGTATATCCAAAGTATTCTTTACATTAAGATGAGAACATATAATGTATGAAATATAGATATATTACATGAATTTGAAATCAAGAAATAGATAAATAACAATAATTTTTTTATGAATTTCAGAAATATGCAGAATGGAAAGATGGGCTTCCTGACATGGGCTGGCTAAACGAGCTACTACCAGACAATGAACAGTGGCACAAGTTCACTGACAGCCTCCTAACAGCCAAAGACCGAATCAGTGATCAACTTCAAATCGGTAAGGAGTCAGCTTTATCATTTTTCTATTTAAAAAATATTCGGTGATCCTATGCATTTATATTACTCACATTTGTCTAGTCAGGCTAGATCCTAACTTATCACAAGTCTTTCTCCACTTCAATTTCTACCAATAAAAATTGTAATATCGCTATTAAAATTATACCTGAAGTTACATAATATATAACTAATGTCAAAGACATTATATATTCCTATAAAAGTTGTCGCAAATGTAACCAATGATAGCTAAAATAATAGTGTGTCTCACACAAATGCATTTTGCATAAATTTTAAATAATTCATTGATATGAATACCAAATTTCATACATTTCCATAGAATGGGCAACAAAAATTTAAATAAATTTCCTCCTTATACCAATCTAAAATTTGCTTAATATACAAGTATTTCGTTTTATTACAGTACAGAATACAGTGTTATTTACATAAAATATTGTTTATTATATAAATACATGTAGTTATTCTATGTTGGCATTGTGACACATAAATATGTTCAATATCAACAATATCACAAATGTATTTTTTATTATAGTTTATAAAGCCAAATATAAAATGTTCATTGTTATTTAATATGTATAATGTTTTTGACTATTTTTTTTCATTTTGATGGTGTTTAGAGCTTTAGTGTTTGTAACTTTGGGGAAAAGTCATTATATTAGTTTGATTGTTGATTGTTTATCTTAATGTATGTTAGATATGTGTGGATATTATATGAAAAGTAGTTTAAGTATTTTGCACTGCTTTTGTGTTAATTTTTTTATACAAACTAATTATCTTGTAGTAATACTTTTCATGTTGTAAGTAATGTATCTGGCAGTCTGAAATATAATATTTGTATTTCAGTCACCACCTGCTTTCTTTAAATATTTTTTAAACATTTTCATGACTCACTCCATATCCATGTTTGTTTTTCTGTGACAAATTAATCACATTTACATACTACAATGTACATAGCAGAATATTCTTCTCTCCCGCATTTGTTAAATCTATGGTATTCAATAACATACCATAGTATTCAATTAATCTGTTTATTTGAACTTTCTAATCTCTAATGACGCTGTGCTTGCGTACTCTGACTCAAAGAAGATGCTGCTTATCTTTCTCTCTCTCGACTGCTTTCACACTCACGCGTGCACACAATCTTCCCTCTATATCAGCTCGGTTGTGACGGTCCAGTCGTACTGTATATGGTAGTCCTACTGACGCTGTCGATGTCTCCCAACGCTCGTCGACCCACATCTACAAGCACACATGAAGCGCCACACCCACAGCCACACTCATGGGCACGCACAGCAGGCGGTGTATGTGACGCTGGTCTCGTGCTAGGTGCGCCCGCCCCACTGACGCTGTCGGTGCACGCAGATCCGCGGCTGCGCGAGGCGGGCGCGGCGCGCGCGACCGAGCTGCGCGACTGGCTCGCGCAGCGCTACGAGGACGCGGTGGCCGCCGCCGCCGCCAACAACGCCGCCGAAGTCGGTAAGTGGACCTTTGGGCGTGCAATTTTAATATCTGTACCATGCTCGAACGCGTAATATATCTAAAAAATGGGGGATAATAATAGGTGTGGTAATATTCTAATAATTACGAGTGTGTAGTTTTAAACTATATCAATATTTGAGATAGTAATATGTATTTAAAATAATTTGAAATTGCATGCCCAAGTTGTTTGCTATTAATAGTGTCAGTAATAAGTTATATAGTTGCTATGTATGTAAAGTAGTCATATTGTTACGCTATGTAATGCATGTTCAAAAGGCACATAGTCTTTTACATATATTTACAAAACTTTGTGTAGCAGGGTTGTCAATGAACGCATGCCCGACCACAGTTGTCATGGTCGACGTAATATGTTATCTGTGAGTAATGTTCACCATTGATGTTTGAAACTATGGAGGTAGTATGTTTTATTATTTTTTATAGTTTATTAGTGGCACGCATTTTGACAATGTTAAAAATCTGTTTGCAAATGTTTTCTTAGTGTACATAATAAGACAATTACGGACTATGGTTTGACCATTAGCGCTATACTGAGACTTAGGTAACCGCGGCGATGTGCGTGGAAGCTCATTTCAATCCGTCGTTGGTCCCTTGACGTTTTTTGTTTGTATACCTACATATTCAAAAATAGATCGAGCTCTATCATTCAAAATGTAGTTAAATAGCTTATTAAAAAAAAGTATAGAAAGTATGATAATTATTTTTATGATATTTATCGATACCGTGTGAACCCGTGCTTTTGTTTTGCCCTGCTGCCCGCCGGGTGTTAACTCACCCAAAGCACGTCACTAGTGGTCAAACTATAGTACATATTATAACATTTACCTGAATCGAAGAAAAATCGAGTCAGGTCTGTCAGGATATCAAAATTAGAAACTTCGTGTTCTATGCTACTCTGTAATAACCGGGCATGATGGTATTACGATAATAATAATTTATCTCAGTGTCCATTAAGAGCGCTTTAGGTATTATAGCTTCTGTCTCATTCCAATTTTGTCTGTGAGTAAGGGCGTTTTTTGGGATGTATCAATTTTCAAATTTCGATATGACTTCTTACTGATAGTAGAATCATTATTAGACGAAGGAGTAATTATATTGTTTGAACATGATTTAAGGGTTTGATTCCTGTCACAGCAAAAATACAACTAAAGCATCCAACAGAAAGTGTAACTCGTATGTTATACGGTATTATTATATTGGTTAATACTTAATGGTTGCCATGCTGTATTTAAAGACTTCTGCCCAACATAAGAAATATATTTATATTTGCGTGGGTTATGCAATTGATGATGAAGGATTGTATTATATATATTGTAATGTTCTTTGTACCTCAGAACCAGCCGCTAAGATTGTGAACAACCTGCAGAGCCGGCCGGCGCCCGCAGCGCAGCGCGCCGCCGACGAGTCCGCCGCTTACGGTGACGTACCAACCACATATCACCACTTTAACCGCGTCTCTGTTTGTTATAACTCGCAGAAATCAACTAGATACCTGTAAGTACTGACACATCGAAGACGAGAGCGATGACTATTGATAGGCGCAGTCTGATGAAGAAGAAAGAGTAAGCGCATTTCTTGCAAGTAACAAGTTAATTTCTGCATATTGCATCTTATCTGATTCGGTATGGGCTTGAAAATAATTTTTATTATAAGTTAGCATACGAGTATGCAGATGTTTTCCTGAATATTCGTATAAATTCGTTCATTTCCCGAGTGGATGAAGTATAATCTCTTGACCGCTGTGACTATGTATGTACATCCATTTGTTAACCGCAATACCAATCTGTAAATTCTAAAATACTGAAGAAGCATATTTCTGATATATATACGACGATTTCCAATGCGAGTAACAATCTCGTACTAATATATGTATATTTTTTTCCAAGTCGATTGTATTTAGACAGTTGTATACGAAAGTAGATTGTATAACGACAAACATTATTATCTTACAGAAAAACGTGTGCACGTATTGCAAGAGGAGGTGCTCGCACTGCAGGCTCGCTACCAGCGAGAGCTGCAGCGACTCGAGCAGGAGAACAGGGAGCTGAGGCAGCAGAACATGCTCCTGCGGCAGGGCAGGCAGCCACCGCCGAAGAAAATGAAGGTAAACACAGTTGCTTCCATCATGACATGAGAGCCCTATTCAGCAGAGTGTCATGGGGTAGTGGCCGTTGACTTTCCCGTTGCTCTAGCGGTTAGTGAACCGAACTGCTGAGCCGGAAGTTGTGAATTTGATTCTCATCCTGGACAAATATTTGTGGCCACCACTCGTGTTTCGGGTTCTAAAAAGGTATCTTTATCCGTATCTATGTACATTTTAACAGGAATCTACGCAGTTTTATTACAAATGTTCAATAACATTTTATTATATTTCACAACCTCAGTGCGACAGCATTATTTTACAATACGCACAATCTGATATCCACACACGTGTCTCAGCGCTCGCTGATCGACATGTACTCGTCGGTGCTGGACGAGCTGGCGGGCTGGGAGGCGGGCGAGGCGGGCCGGCTGCCGCGCGTGGTGGTGGTGGGCGACCAGTCGGCCGGCAAGACCTCCGTGCTGGAGATGATCGCGCAGGCCAGGATCTTCCCGCGCGGCGCCGGCGAGATGTGCACCAGGTGAGCTCTGCAGGACTGGACAAACTCATCCGAAATATAATAGAGATTGAGCTGTTTAATGCCACCGTCGAAGTATACGATATTCAAGGATCAGAATTTGGTTTCCAGTTAGATAGATCTGAATTTAACTTATTGAACTATTTATTCTGTCTTCCGAGCCTAGGTTTTTATGTGCATACTTAAGTATGTGTGTATCTGTAGCATCCACGTTACAAGGAAAGCTAAAAGTGATCAAGAAAATTTCTAATCCTGCAGATACTATGCACTAACTTAAATAGGCGTGCCGAAAGTAACAACTATGTTTTCCAGGGCGCCAGTGAAAGTGACTCTATCAGAAGGGCCATACCACGTGGCGCAGTTCAGAGACTCGTCTAGGGAGTTCGATCTCAACAAGGAGTCTGATCTTGCGGACTTGCGCAAGTAAGTCTCATTTCATCAAAAATATAATATGAGTAAAACATGACTTTCATTGAGTGTATGTATATACCTTATAATGAATAAAAGAATTTTAATT
>DWEE01000540.1:0-16640 GCA_018245755.1 Parelbella macleannani | reverse complement strand
AATAATCAATGGATCGATTATTATTATATTATTAAACAAGTTTTACACTAATATTCTATCCGGTAATTTATGTCCTCACACCAACAACATAATAATGAAACCGTGCCTTTTAATAATGAGCATTATTAATATGTCAGAAGAGCGCATACAATTCGCATTGCGACTTTACTCGAGTTTACCCAATTTCAGAACAGAGTTTAAGTCCGTTTCTGCGTAAATATGTCCACATTATTGTATTAAGTGTTACCGTTTGTGCTTTAGCGAGCTGTGTAACGAACTAGTTTCCGCCATGTTTGTATGTATAAAGCGAAATAAGCTGGACTTTGAATAAATAATTATATTAGTTTGCTGAAATTATAAAAGTTTTGTAGAATGGTTATGACATGTTGTTTTGGTATAATAGAGTTATTGTCTTTGGTAATTCGTCAAACATATTATTGTTACAAGTGTCTCAAATACTGCCTTATTTTTTTATAAATTGTTTCAAAGCTAAAATGGTAATTTTATGGCTCGGTTGGTCAATAAATTAAACGTCCGACGGTTAGAAAGAGATAAACGATCACGATACCCTATCTCTATCTCTCTCTATCTCACTACTGATGCATGACTCACGCTAGCGCTACCTGTGTGAGCGCGAGTAGAAAGAGACAGAGAGATAGGTAGCCTCATTTGCTTTCTCTTCTTTTTTCTATGGTCATATTTTAGGCTGGCTCCCCCTACTCTATATATAATATCTCTATGATTAGACCATAAATTCCTTCTGACATTAATAGCACGAGAAACAAAGAATGTTCCATTTCATTTTATTTTAAGGATATAAATGTTTTACCTTTCATGTCTTCTTCTCTATACATACTTTAATTATGTCAAATGTAATACGTCTCCGTACACGCAATATCTAAAAAGGGGGTAAAATTACCCTTTCCCACATATTAATATACACACGAACCCATTTATTCTTTATTTGCAAAATTCGTTTCGCTTTCTAAAAGGTTGATATCTCAAAAGATGACCTTTTATCTGAAAAAAAAAAACGAGGGTGAAATATAAAAAGCTTAAACGATGTGTTTCGAGAGGGCAGGATCAATTTGTGTCGGTGTCATACGCTTTTACCGCGAAGTGCGAGCACGGCGCCCCGGGGACTGACACAACTTGCAAATATATAAATGTGCCCGGATAAAATAATATCACAGTTCTGTTGCTCCCGGGATTGGACACAGGGTTGTCTGAAACACTATTCCTGGAGTTAAAATGATGAAACTTAACTGAATTGTTCTTCTTTCATAATAATATTTAGATTTTATAGATGTGGAGGCGATTAAACAGGTATGTTATATATTTTGAATATGGACAAAATATCTCTCTCAGAATGAGAAGAGTTAGCGCCGTCGTCTACCATGCTGGTCGAGGGTGGGTTGGCAGACTTCACACGTCAAAGAATATTATGCGAAATTCCAAGGTGTGCAGGTTCTCATGAATTTTCCTTCGCTGTTACAGCAGGTGGTATTAATGATTATGACTGCAATGCACATAATGTTTAATGGGTCTTTGGCAATATTTTAACCTAAGATATTAGCATGTTTAAATAAATACTATATTAGAGTAACAGCCCTGACCACAAGTTAGCCCACGGATCTCCCCATCGTCTATAAATAGTTGACTAATGTTTAATCCACACATCATATGTACGAGAGTCTTTTACTAAAGTAGAAGGAATGAGCTCCCGCGGGAATATCTCTATATTTTTATGCGAAAAAGATATTCGTATATCAAGCAAGTGTAATAAAAAGGCATTAAACTTGTTTGACATTTATCAAAAAGTATTACTTGATTCTTATTTGAGTTTGTTCTTAGAGACATTATTATTCTAATTGATTCTAATTCAATTACGTGTCATTTGACTTGTTAGTGATGATAGCGTCCTTGCAGTGTTCATCGGTCGTGTTCATAAATTGAATCAATTTCAATTGTTTTGATGTTTTATACCGTATACTCGTAATTATGTGTACACTCAATGTGTATCACTCGAGCGATGTGGCCTGCCCATAGCCACTTCAGCTTACTAATTTTAAGAGCAATGTTGTTGACCTTGGTTCGTCTACGGATAACCGTTTCGGATTTTTCATGTAGAGAAATTCCGAGCTGCTGGATCCGGAAGGCCCAGGACCGGAAGAAGTGGCGATTAAGGGAGGCCCGTGTCCAGCAGTGAACATCTAGAGGCTGACGGTGATGTTAATGTGCATGCGATGTCCACTTAAGTAACAAATTAAATACAGTATAAAAAGCTAGTAGCGTTACCTTTTTTGACTGACGCCATTGTCCAGCACAGGTTTCTACCACAATTGTAAGATACCTGGGGCAAACTCCACCAATGTTCTCCAGTATGGACTAAACGATATATACACCGGTAGACTGTCCAATTGGATAGTCACAGATCGCTTGCATTCGACAATCGTATCCGGACTACGAGCGTTTTATCATGAACGGCTAACTTAAGAATGGTAGGTAATGAAATATGGTAATCTGATGGAACAGTGTACGTACAATAAGGGTCTAGTTCTGCTATACCGTTACTAAACTTCCAAGAATTAAATCAATATATCAATTACCTCATCATATCTTTACACTCACGTTGGCTAAATTGTATAATAAAGATATATTACACGTCGAATACTACGAAACGGGTATTTGAATTATTATGCTATCATAAATAAACGAAAAAATAAAATTAAGTTAAGGAATGTGTGACATACCAGTGGATACTGAGTGAATAATATTAGTAAATACCTATTACTTATCAACGGACAGTTGATTCACAAGTAATTATATATATGACCAACAAAATTGCTTATTAATTTTGTACTGTATATATATTTGTGACAGTGGATCAGATACTAAAATATTTTTTTCAATGTCATAATTTGATTGTACGTATAAAAAATATGTTATAAAATAAATGGAAAAAAAATGCGTATGGCAATAGGCTCACCACCTATTTCATGGGACTTAAACGTAACTGGTGACACGTGGGAGTGTACTACACTCCTCTGCCCACCCCTTAGGAGTTACAGCCTTGATGTGATGTTTTAAACGGTGAAATTAATAAAGCGAATGTATTTTCCGGACTCTTAAAACCAATGTCACGAATACATACAATATTTAACAGTAGGTACATTTATCACAACTCGATAGACCGAATGCTCGCGAAGCGGTATCCCATATTCATTCTCACAAAAGTGGTTTCATACTTCGTACATTTGAAACTCCATCGTTCCTGGCAGCATGATCCGAGAGAAATGACAGGGATTTGTCTGACCGGATGGAGACCGGCAGATATTTTTAATATTTCACCTTGCATATGAAATTCGTGCAGTAAGCCTTATGTTCTGTCACATGCGACGAAATGGTGATGTTGTCGCAACTACATATAGTATGTAGGTACCTATGTAAAGCAGGTAACTTATGAGTTAAGAATGCTTGTGTCTTGTATACTCTGTAAACAGCTAATAATAAAAAAAATAAGTTAAAATGGCGAATAACGTATTTCATAGTAGACTTTTTCTTTAATCCTTGGAAGCTTACGATTTTGACTAAACTTGTACTTCAGTAAGCCGACCCTAGATATTAACAATCACTATGAACATATTGTGCTGGAGGGAAGGGGATTGTCAGATGACCAGTTCAACTTGGCCTTAATTAAGGATGTTCAGAGGTGGTACGGATTACGTAAGTTGGACCATACAGTTCTGTGGGGAGGATGTGAATGGGGTTCGAATATGCTTGTATCAAATATTTTATATATTAAATTTATAGCTGTTTTATTAGCACATATGATGCACACTCTCTGATTATTATATAGAGAAAAATTTATAACGTCATGACTCTATTTTCCCTAAGAGATAGGCAAAGGATTGTAGAAACGAAAACAAGATAAGGATGAAATGAGAAAAAACTGTTGCGCTTATCTGATTTTTGATTAAATTCTATTAGGACATAATACACAATAGATTAGGGGAGGCCAGCAGTGGACATCTAAAAGCTAATGATGATGATGATGACACAACAATTAATTTACAAAAGCTTAAAAAAGACCTCCTTTATCCGTCAAATGCTACAAAGTATATAAAACACAAAACATTGGTTACATTCATAAATTTAATTAACACCCCTCATTGAACTTTCATGCTAAATATAAAAAGGCTACAAAAGGTGAGTTCGCGTTGTGGGTTCAATTTCCCTAAATTTATCGCCTCTTCGCAGCGCATCGCCGGGAGGTGACAGCCTCCGTTGGGGATTTGTCTGACCGCAACGAAAAGTTGGCGATATTTTTTAATATTCAACAATGCATTTCGTCCATTTCACAATTGATACAATTTTTCATCAACTACCTATAATTATGATGATATGTTGTTTTACTATTCTGTTCTTGTCATGGAAAGAAACTTTTGCTGAAATGTAAAAAACGTTTTACGGGAATTTTATAAATTTAGCTCCACGCCTGTAATCCCCGAAGGGATTCTTCCGTATTCTTCTTACATTATTATAATCGAATGATAGCAAAAGTTCTGTAAGGCTATTTGCTAAGGGTATGTAGTGATCAACTATAATAGTCTAATGTGTGTTTTCGAGTTCTAGTAATTGTCAGTTTGACCGGTCAGTCGCCTGTATTATAGTTATTTCAAGTCGTCGGAGGCTTTCAGGGGTCACCCGCCCGGATGAAATACAAACAGTTATCATTATCAGCCTACTCCCATCCACTGCTAGACATATGCCTCTTCAATGGCACGCCATTGAGCTCGATCTTGAGTTCTTAGCATTCAACCACTGCCAGCTACTCTGCATATATCGTTACTCCACCTAGCAAATAAAGATATACAAACAGTTAATACACAGATTCTGTATATATAAATGTGCTTATATATTTCGCATTTCAATATATCTTTGCCTATTATACGACTCAAAGTGTATGTCGTGTATGCCAGATTCCAGAGAGCATGTCGCAGCCAGCGATCTGAGCAATGCAATGTATGCCTGGTATTTGCACTTCTTTATAGAATGTCTGTTTAAACTATTGTTGGTTGAAGTGGTAGTATTTCACAAAATTGAGAACTTTGTATGTATTTATTGTTTTTCTATTTGTTATTGTGGCGCTAATGATAGAAAGAAAGAAAGAAAGAAAAATAACGTTTTATTTGTACTCGTATACTGGATGTTGGTAGCATTTTGTCCTATATACTTCCCCCAGTTTCTTGTTATGGTTAATGTTTTGTTTTCTGTTTTTCTGCTTCCACATAAGCTTCGAAAGCTCAGTTTTAAATAATATACCTAAAACTCATTATGCTTTACAATAATTCTCATAATCATCGTTTATTTGTCCGTTTGGTCGAATTCCAGTCATATAAAACTTATGCATTGACGAATGATTTAAAATCAGCGTAATGATTTTGTTTGCAGTAAAATATAGTGTTCATTCCTCAAATGTTATTGAATTTTAAATTATAATTAAGGTTATACTTACAATGTCTATTATTTAAATTACAATATCGACAGCGGTCGTGATTGAAGAGCTATGCTTATATCTATCTAATACCTTTAAACGAGCAATTCTTGTATATATATGTGTATGTATGTATAATATAAATCTCGGAAACGGCTTCTACGATTATCATGAGATTTAGTAGGTACGCGGGGGGCTTCGGGTGCAATAAATCGATCTAGCTAGGTTTAATGTTTAGAAAATGCCTTTTATCCGTGTTTTCGAGCAATGAAAAACTGCTACAATATCATTAGAAAACGAAGGTACATTTCACAAAAAAATACGTTTTACAAAAAAACACCAAGCCAAGCATGGCCATCCAGCTACTTGATCTTTAAATGGACAACTGATTGTAATTAGGAATTTATTTACCACAATATTTGAATTGAATTTCCTATCTCTGAGTCATTACGCCTCCCCGTCCAAAGCACTGTGCGGTTTCCCGCGTATTCACGTGTATGTCGACGTGTACATTGAATCTAGAATTTGGAATAGGTATAAATTCGTGCGGCTTATTCTAGTGGAGTGTTGAAATGACCCGTGATTTATAACTTGGATGCGCGGTCATGGCGCCGACAGCTGCCCACCACCACGTTATTTATAACCGTGGATGCCATCCTACTATCACGTACATCGCTGACTTTATACAGCTTGACTGTATCGAATGTAAACAGATTGCGCAATGTATGTTTTCAGAGTCGTTTGTTGCAAAATTTATTATAGCTTTTCGGGTCACATAATAACTCTTTGGTCTGAAATATGCTTAGCAAGTCAACACTTGGAATACATTATGGATATCAAAGAAGAAAGCTAGTAGAATGGGTTTAAGTTACGGTTAAAGCGGTCAAGAGCGGCGTGACTCGATTAAGTTGTTAAATTCACTAAGAGATTCATAGGAGTTATAATACTACTTTACAGTAACGACATGTTTAGAATTTGTATAACATAAGCAATTAGAAGGTGGTCACGAACAGCTGTCAGAATGACATATATTAATTATAAATTCTTTATAATACACAAATGTTTAATCTAGAGTCTAATCTTGAATTTTCGTTATTATAATCATACTTTAGTATTGAATATTTAATATTTTTTTTTTATTTTTAATTCATATCTCATTTCTCCGACTGCGACTGTCGGAGTCGGTGTCGGTGTCGGTGTCGGACACAATCTGTTTTATACGTTTCTCCTCCCAGGTTTAGAGGGTTAGGCCATTGTCTGCCACGCCGACCAAGCGTCTGCTGTGTCTGAAGTTTCCGGGTGGGCGGACTGCACACGTCTTACATTACATTGTCTTTTTATAAACTCGAAGTTTAAAAAAGTTGTGCAGCTTGCCTTTTCTTTTCCTTTTTCTTCACTGTTATAATAAAACAATAAATATAACAAGAGATATTTTATGTTAAAAAGCACTTTTAGTCCAGTGGCTGAGAATTGTCGCGCGTTGTAAAAACCGAATGCTATGTATCCTACTTAACGATGTGTATTCAGGAAGGATTCGTTATCGCCGGGCGTAAATCGTAGCGATCGCGACACACAGGGAAGACTGCTGCCCACTGGTGGCACACAGTGGAAAACATTCCGTAAAAACATAGTGTCGTTCTTTTTGTCTTAGTACATTTCTACATATGCATGCGAATGATTAATTATATACATACATACAGGCTTAAGTCAAGTAATCTCGAAATACTTACGTGAGATAAGCCGGTACATATACATTATGTGTACAATATAAATACCTACTCACGAAACATTTAATAGTAAAATACATTCGGAGCTGATGTTTTATATATACATATCTTTGTGTAGTGAAAGCAAGAACAACAGCCAATATTTAACCATCCCAAATATTGCGCATAAATAAAGTCAAATTTAGTGTGTAACGAACCTGTCCGTCTGTACGTTGGTAACTAGCGGCGACAGCTAAATTTAACAATCGCAAACCAACCGATAATTTAGAGTGTCTGGTACATATCGAGCTCAGTACGTATGATGCATTACTGCAGGGACATTACTTTACTGAACCTTCACATTTGTTCTTAAAATGCCGCACGCACGTACACAAACACGCATGCACGCATGCACGCACGCACGCACGCACGCACGCACACACATACAGTTACATATGCTCTCACACTACTACAGACATACTATATTGGTATATTGTGTAATAAAAATAATACAGTATAATAAAAAAATTTAATTACATGCACTACTTTTAAGTTCTCAATAATCTGTTTCAAGGCATATGAACTCTGCACTTGATCCCAATCTGAACCTGCAATCTGTCTCGCGATAGGAGATCCGTGTCCAACAATAGAACGATGAAAAGTCCTCATTATAACGATAATGATAAGGACGACCAAACACTGTATATATGAACTTATATGTCACGGAAAGTGAGGGCAGACCCATATACGAGTACCTACATCATAACGTGATGACGAATTGACATGAGAACTTTACAGGCTTAATTTGCCTATTGAGATCTTCGCATTACATAAGTATTCGCGAAATCCTATTACACCACACATTCAGTTGAACTTTGCCACGAACAAGTATCTAATCAGGCCCCATTCTGATTCAAACGCGACGCAAGAGGAAACTTTGACGGCAGGTGGCTTCCGGTTCAGGGAATGAAGCTGAATTTCCAATTTCGTGGTTACTTCGGTTGAAAATGCCTTCGAGAATTTTAATACTTACTTATTTCCTCGCAACCTACTTTTACTATGAGGTTACGTTAATGTACACTATAATAATTGTAGACCTAAACGTAAGATCACGCATGTAATCCCCGTAGAGGTAGGCAGAGGAATGAAGTACACTCCCACGTTTCGCCAGTTAGTGGAATAGGTTGTGAGCCTATTGCCATACACCGGGCACAATCCATTAAATAATAACGAAGTAGATATACAATGTGAATTTAGATGAAGGTGGCGAGGGAGACCAAGGCGGAACTACCTTGACCAAATCTCTCGAATTCTCACTGATGGGGGAGGCAGAGTGTTTCGAAACCCGTGTCTCTGAAGAGAGTGATGAAAATAAAATAAGCACGGCAGGTCTGCAAAAATAGATACATAATTAGCATAATATATTAGATATAGCACTCCATGTTCCTCTGCCTACCCCGTAAGAGACATAGCGTGAAGATGTGACTGTATGCAGTACATTATTGATTCTAAGTAAACAAGTATTAAAGCAACGACAGTACAATTTACAATTTATATGACAACACAACACGGCGATACCCTGTGCGTCCCACGCGACAAAGCCTGTGACATAAACATCTCCTTTGTCCTGTCCTTTAACCAATGAAAACTATTATTTCCTCATAGAACTCGATGTTTGTACCTGTCCGTTCCTACATATACAATTGGTTCAAGACTTGACCGTACATTTTTATGTTTTCCTTAAACGACTATTCCCCTTTTGTTAGATAAATGTTTTTGTCATCGACATGTTCGGAATTAGTTCTATATAGATATGCTTAGAAATCGCCCATTCACCATTAATGAATCCTATGTTACGTGTATCCGACGTGCCACCCGAGCGGAATCGTTACGAATACCATAAAAATAAATAATTCAACATAGAAAAAGGTGCAGTTTTATTAAAATATACATATATTAGGGACAAATTTTTATTGAAATACAAGGAAAAATTCTTTTCTTCCATCCAATCCATCTGAATATGGAATGTTGTATACATGTACACATGTGTTGTAAAGGGTATGAAATTAAAATAGTTTCAATCAATCGATACATATGACAACAGATAAAGTTGGAGTGTATTTTTTTATTATGATATGCAATTTATTTACATATGTATTACCAAGAGTAAGATTTTACCATCCTGGTCCTACCGCTTATCCTTGTTTATCATGAAAAGTTTAGTAGTTACACGCGTAATGAAGTGGTCGTTCCACAGATAATGTGTTTTACTGGCGTTGCCATCGAAAATAATTCACGTCTGTATTTCCCGCGAACAGGTAGGCAGAGAACTAACATACGTCTCACCAGTAACGTTATCAACATGTCATCAGGTAATAATGTCCAATTTCCGTCTACCATTAAATCGGTACACTTGTGTAGAAAAGTTCTAACGTTATAACATATACCTTAACTATGTGATATATTTTGCTTTCTATAAAATTAGATCTTCGAATTTTTGCAATTATCGTTGTGTATGTACATCGTCTATAGCCAGTTACAGATGCATTATTTCTTTCTTTTATACATACATGCATACATACATATCTTCACGCCAGGTCCTTTACGGGCTAGGCAGAGAGTACGGAGTGACAAATATCCCTATCCTTACATAGCTGTCGTGGTTCTTCCAAATTCATTCTTTTATATTTCGTTATACATCAGATCTCAGGTTTTCAATAACATTTCCCTGTTTCCACCATCTTTTATGCCGAGTTCGCATGACAAAATACAATTTTGTATTATTTATGGGTTGTTACAAGGGTCTGAAAAATTATTCAGAAAAATTTCCCCCACAAGTTCATTCCGACGTTTCTTGTTTTTTAAATCTTAACCTTTTTAAACGGGAGCGGCCTTTTTATTTATTGCCATTTGCGAGACGAGAGATTCCCGTTTTTCTTTCTTTTTAGTGTAATAAGTACTCAAACTCCTACAAATGGGACAGCTCAGGTACGAAAAATTTCAAAATCACAGTTTTTTATACAAATAGGTATATTGTGTTTCCTTTTGGCTGCCTCGTTGGTCGAGTGGTTGCAAGCGCGACTTCCAAACGGGAGGTCTTGGGTTCAAATCCCGAGTCGGACGCTATTGGATCTTTTTAATTTAGAATTTCTAGTAGCGACCCGTAGTCCAGATCTGTGCTCGATGTATGGCAATAGGCTCACTACCTATCCCAGGGGACATAAGCGTAACTGGTGAAACGTGGGATGTATTCCTCTGCTTACTCCTTCGGAGATTACAGGAGTGATGTTACGTAGTGTAATATTTGAATTGCTTTATAATATAACGCATATAGCAACGAACACTCTAAAACGTGATGCAAATTTAAAAGGTAATTGAATTAAAATTATCTATGAAAAATAACCGTAAAGATATAATTTTTATCAAAGATAAATTAAATTGATCGGATTGATTTGATAAGGGCCATAACAGATTAGATATCTAAATGTCCCTTTGTGGTTTCCGATCTTTATTTATCATTTTATTTTTAACTGGAGCAATTAGGTATCTAAATAAGTGATACCGATTTTTATGGTATCAGTACGAGTTGCTAGTGCTACAGTGCTACAGTTTGAGCATATTTAATTTCACATCTACACTCTGTATGGAAGATTAATTTTCTTTTATTGTTTTTAAATTAATAAATTTACACTATTTAATAAGTAATTCGTCCATAATATCATTTTTGCGACTGCTGATCGGGGGTTCTGGGTTCAAATCTCGGGTCAGTTGCTATTGGATTTTTCTAATTTAGAATATCTAGTAGTGATTCAGAGCCTGGAATTGGGCCCGGTGTATGGCAATAGCCTCACCATCTATTCCATGGGACTTAATCGTAACTGTATTTACGACACTCCCCTGCCTACCTCTTCGGGAATTACAGGCGTGATGTTACGTTTTATTATCATTATATATAATAGCAACACTTTCCGGTTAAGAAATTTTTATGTACGTTTAGATAACATCTGAATACTAAAGTCAACAAACTCGCCATCACCATTCGACAGTAACGCTCGTACTTCGTAAAGGACTTGTGAAGTAAAGTTTAGCTATTCGAACCTTTTCCGGGCTCGGGGCAGTGTTACGGCGCTAATGGTCTGAATTTACATCAAGATCTGAATCGCAAAGCTTTTAATGTCTTCTGCAAATTAGTTCGTTCGTCAACCGTAGTCTTCCCGTCTTTTGAGTTCAGACTGTTCAGTTAGTTTGTTACTTAAATTGAACATGTTTTCATAAGTACTTGTTCTTTGAATGGGTTTGATATACATATTTTACATATAACTTCATAGCTCAGTGACGTGCCATTGGACAGGCCTATGTCCAGCAGTGGACGGGGGTAGGCTGATGATGGTGATAATGATGATGCTGATGATGACTGACTTCTGACTCCGCCTCGGCTGCTTCAGTCAGAAGTCTCCAATACCGGCATGTCTGTATGAAGAGAGTGATGGAGACAGAAGAACAGGTCATCTTTGTAAGTATAGAGATATTTGGCACTCGGTAAAGATAATAATACATTGTAATGAAAAATAGATAGACGATTCTTAGCTGTGGTTAGCGAATATGAAATATGACATGTACATTAATGTATTTGAAGAGCTCTAGTACGAAAACTGACACTAAATATGATTGACGATGACTTTAATTTCTTTCATTAAGTATCTCGTTCCCCAACTGTCGTTTTCACAACAGAAAAAGTTATACCCATTTATTTCTGTGTAATCTCAATGTATAGTGTATATATTTCGTAACAAACTTGACATTGGAATTTTTATTATCTCGAGCGACATGTACAAGACGTACAAAGCGACTTTTGCGGTCTGAGACGTATACTAATGGTCTCAATTTACGTAAACATGTTTAATAGAATTGAGAGTTTTCATACTAACTTCAAAGACGAGTTGTATTACTTCGAGTTTGATTGACATCGTTTTATTTTGTGCGATTTTGAGTCCTCGTTTTATTGCAGTTGAATTTAAGCGAAATAATATGTAGCATATGTGCAAGAATTATTTGTTCCGCTAGCACTGGTTCTGAAATTATTTTTATTATTTATCTGTTTATTTATTCCAATTTAAATATAAACTATATCTATCATAACAGATTAAGCAGCCTATCCTGTCTGCCTATCCTGTCATACATCCCATGGAATAGGTGGTGAGCCTATTAACATACACCGGGCATAAATCCAAACTCAGAGCTTCTATCGGAAATAAATAAATGATATAATTTTATATAACTAATTGGGCAAATTCATTAGCAAAATAATTAACGCTAATGAGCTGAATTTATATAACATTATTCATTATAACATTTAAGAGCTCTGGTGATCCCTAAACTCTTAATCCTCTTACCAAATTAATTGCTCGTCAGCAGATATTCCATTTAAAGCGATCAGAATTCATTGTATGTTTTTAGGGTTTGTCATAATCATGACAATCATCATCGGTTTTATGTATCCAATGTTGGATACGAGTTTTCTCTCAGAATAATTGTCGCGTTATCTGCCACTCTAGCCAACTGCAACCTAGCAGACTTCACATGTCTCAGAGAATATCATGGATAAAATTAAAATGAGCAGATTTCTTTATGATGTTTTCATTTACCGTTATAGCAAGTGATATTCAATTTTGATTAAATTTCTTTTTAATATATGAGATATAGATAGGTTTTTATATAGGCTAGATAATAGTCCATAATATATGCTAGACTAGAGGCTGGACTATAGATTAGACTATACGCTAAATAGGCCTATAGTCTAAAGAATATGTGTATATCTTATAGCTTTGTTAATTCTCCTGTCATTTCAAATAATTTGTACGTCTATTTGCCACAGATGTGCTGAATTGTCTGAGACCACACCGTTGTTTAACCGAATACGAGGCTTAGTCATACCACCAGCAATAAATATCCAATGTTGTTCGCTAAATAAATAAAATTTTAAAAAACTTTACGGGACTTTTTTTCGTAAAAATAACTTCTTGTGCTTTCACAGTTTAATTAACATCGGGCACTTGGTTCTAGATGAAAAAGAAAAGCAACGTACGATCTCAGTTTAAAAAAGCTAGTTTTAAAATTAGGAGAAAATGGCTCATCTCAGACTGGAGAGAGACTGGAGAAATGTAACGCGTTGCAGTTTAATTGGCGGTATTTCTATTTTTAATCTTACAATACCTTTGTACCATAAGTACAAAAACGTACCATCACACCAGTAAACTCAGGAGGGGTAGGCGGAGGATTGTAATACACTTCCACGTTTCACCAGTTGCGTTTAAATCCAATGGACTGGGTGGTGAGCTCTTGCCATACACCGGGCACAGATCCAGACTCCGAGTCACTACTAGAAGTTTTAAATTTGAAAAATCCAATAGTACTCGACCCGGGATTGGAATACAGGACCTCCCGATAGGCAGTCGCGCTTGCGACCACTGGACCTACAAGGCAGTCTTATATATTAAAGTAACAAATCAGTTTTAGTGTCAGCGAACAAATATAGCGCTATTTTTTTGTTATTTATGGACCGTCCTCATTAATCAATCCATTCCATTCCATTTTGGGACTTAAACGTCACTGGTGAAACGTGGGGTCTCCTACACCCCCCGGCCTGCTTCTTCGGCGATTATAGGCGTGATGTTACGTTACGTTGATATATACAAGTAACTTTATCTTGGGCAATTGAGATCACTAAACTCTCGTGGCGCAGAGCTCAGCAATATAATTGGAAATAGCACACTCATTTGATAATGAATGCTGTTTTATAAAAATGCACTCCTGCATTGAATCGAGGCGCTGCAACAAAAGAGCATCTCTTATATCTCTATTTTTATTATTCGAGTTGCAGTACCAGTGTTTGTAGGGAACGCACATAGCTCTTTCATTGATTAATTGCATTGGCCAAGTGTTTATTTGTTGTTTGACGGTACGGAGTGAAAAATATCGACGCGATGTACATTTTTATTTGCGATGTTAGGCGAGGATATGAAATATTTATGCAGAGTTATCTTGCTGATTTTCGTTAAACTATAATTTGACTGTCCCTTTGATTGTGTGGTAGATAACGCGACTACCGGTTCAGAGGTCCTGGGTTCGGTCCTCGGGCTACCACTGGAATTTTCTATCACGAAATTTCTAGTAAGTGCTCGGAGTATGGATTTGTGTCCGGTGCACGGCAATAAGCTATCCATAGTGGGACGTAAAAACGTTACTGTGAAACGTGGGAGTGTACTAAGCGTAGTAAAGAGGAGAGGAGCAGAGGATTTGTGGATTACAGGCTTGTTGTTACAAAAACGGAATACAAACTTTATAAAGAGTATCTCTCCATCATAACATCATCATGATCTTGTCTCAATCCAATTCCGGATATAGGCTTCTTTCTACTATAATGTCATTACAAATTCTGAGGTTATAAAGTCTAAATGGGAACTTAGTCAATTGCAGACGACAATTCCGATGTCCATATTTCACGGAATGTCAGGAGAAATATCTTATAGGCCGCGTGACGTCACGGAGTGATGTAAATCAGGCCACGAGTAGACAGGCTATTGCCTCAGCGCAGTTAACGCAAGCCTGGCCCGAAATCCGCGAGGATTTATCGGCAGACCTGCGGCCAAGGGGGCGGCAGGCCAACGCTTAGTGAGCCATGCCTATTAGAAATGTAGGGATAGACTTGTGTCTATGCAACTGTATTGAAAAAATATTATGTGCTTATTAAACTTCAAGCGGTACTCGTATCTAATTCAGTACCTACTACTCGAGTTGTACCTCTCAGTAGGGCTTATTGAGGTGTAAATAAACAACCTTAAGTGTTTGATAAACAAAAGTAGTTTTAAAACATAAATTTCCAAAAAATCTATCTCAATTTTTAGACATATTTTAATTTGGATTAAGCCCTTTACATATATTTCCATAAAGCTTTCCAAAATCGAAGTAGATGAATCCAGAATGTTCTTCGTTTTTACTGCAAGCAAGTTGAACAATAGTATCGCTGTTTTCTGTTAAACATGTTAAATCTATAGTTATTTAGTCAGTAACTACTTTATCAGGTGAAAGCGACATGCAGTCTGTCCCCGCTGTTTGAATCCTCATTGCTGATGTTGCCTGTTTTGGTCATTATTGCCTTCATCATCATCATTCATCATTATCAACCTACACCCGTCCACTGCTGGACATATGCCTCTCCAATGGCACGCCACTGAGCTCGAATTTCAGCTCGTCGCATCCAACTGCCAGCCATTTTGCGAATATCGTCACTGTACCTACCCGGAGGGAGTCCTACGCTACGTTTGCCTAGGCGCGGTCTCCACTCCTGGACACGTCTGCTCCAGGGACTATCGGTTCTGCGGTAGATGTGACCCACTGCCACTTCAGCTTGCTAATCCCTAGAACGAGATTGCAGCACAATTTAAATGATATGCTGAATGAATAAGTGCTGTCTCCGCTACTAGGAGTTTTATAGTGAATCTACATATCAGCATAGCGTGTCTACTCGTAGCTTTCAACTTCAAAACTCTTGCATACAAATTCGTTTCAGTAAAATGAGGTACCGCGAAAATCCAGTGTCTCTTTTTTATTTGTAAAAATAGCAAACAGAATGTAATAATTCAAGTACAGTTGTTTAACAGCTAAAACTTGTGTTACATCTTACCTTCCAGAAGAAAATCTGAAATCATAGCTGTTAAAAACTTGTTGTACAGAAAATTTTGAACTATAGGTACGCTTAAGAACATTAATCCCCGCCATCTTGTATTTAATGGCGCCAATCCATTTGACATATCATATAGACTTTTTTTTATCAAGATGAATCGATTCTCTTTTGTTTTTTGGTGATCCAGTTTTTGTCGTACTACGTGCGTTTAAAATATTGTGTGGTGATTCGGGTGCGAAAAAATCTTGGGACTATATTTTTTGTGTTGTTTCATCTGATCACACTCTGCCATTGCCAGATGGTTATGTATTCGTTGATTATTATTCTATGTTGATTGTTATTGAATGATTTTCTTGATGATAGTTTTTTGTGTTATTTACTGCATTATGATCCTATGGATCGATTGAAATTTTGAAAAAAGCTTTTGTCTGTAACTGAAAATATTAACATTTAGCAATAGTTAATTATATGGGCTTTGAAATTCGATGCATTTTAATGTGCATCTCATTTGGACCGTATAATACTTGTATTTAGTATAAGGTATTAAAAAACATCTGGTGTTCCTGTTCAATTACATGCTCACTAGTCGCTATTAAAGCTGTGAAGCTCCAGTAATAAGTCGCACTTAAGAAAACTTTCTCTGGTACTTTTCGTTGTAAGCTGGATTTTACCGGCACTTTATAATAATAAATAATAATAATCGACCCATTTGTCATTCCACTGTTGGAATATGGGTCTCCTCTCATATTGAGAG
>DWEE01000539.1:0-16644 GCA_018245755.1 Parelbella macleannani | reverse complement strand
TGTATGACTGAAATATATATTATATAATTATAGACTGACGTAGGTAGGTACTCCAGAATAAAACCATTTGTAAAAAATAATAATTGTAATAATATATAATAATAAATGTAATCACGTATGAATGTAACATCAGGCCCTGTAATCCCCGAAGTAGGCAAAGAAATGCATTACACGCAAACTTTTCAATGTCTGTGTTTACGTCGCACTATGGCATAGGAGGTGAGTCCATTACCATACACCGGGCAAAAATCCACACTCCGAGCCATTGCTACAGATTTCAAGACAGAAAAACTCAATCGCACCCAACCCGGGGAACGAACTTATAACTTCTCGATCAGCAGTCGCGCTTGCAACTAATCAATCAACGAGGCAGTCACTTGACCATAATATATAGAACATTGTAATAAAAAACAATACCACTGATAACTTTTCTACATATATTGTCCCAAAAAACTTATAGAAAGAAGGAATTCTTTCTATTAAGTATGAAAACCATTTCATATGGAAACTACAAAGACTTAACAAAATATCAGCATGAATAAATTTCCATACAAATGCAGCAATGTAAAGCGTTAATTGTTCGAAAATTCGCTTACGAAATTTAAACTTTGATGCATAAGATATCTGAATAATTTAAAGCGGTCTTCAATGTCCGAAATTAATGTAGATAATTATCTTACAGATTTCTTATAAAGCATCGATTAAATTAAATTACACGTTATAAAACCATTAAAGTGTTGCTCGATTAAGAATACAAAAAATGGCGGTGATGTAAAAATATTTTTAGTAACAGACAAAAAAAGTAACAACGTACATACTCGTGCATGTTTCTACTCGCGTAAATAATTTGACGTCACCTGCGAGCGATATCTACAGAATGTAGTTAGTTTCTAAAACACGTTTATTTATTAACGAATATATTTTCTTTGTTCCTTTTTAAAAATAATAAAATTTTTTAACTGCAACAACGTTCTATATTTAAAAATATTTCCATGGATAATAAATAATTGAATATGTAATGACTTTGAATAGAGCGAGAAGGTTCTACTTTTTAAAATGTTTAGCTACAAAATTATTCATTTTAACAGTGACAAAGCGAACAATAGGTATTTTCAAGGATGTACTAAAGTTGTATAATATCATCATAAATCCAAGATGGTATCTGAAGTAAGAGATTACACTTTTTAATGTACTTTCTTTCTGAAGACGGCGAAATGCGATTATTTTGAAACTGAGTTCAAGTAGGTAACTGTTATTATTAGTCTACAAGATACAACGAAATTATTCTGTTTTTATCCGAGGTTACAGAAAAGAAAAATGAAAAATATTGCCGTATCTACTAAAATGTATACATTTCCAAAGAATGTTAGTAAAGTATTAACAGTCTAGGCAAGTATTGACAGACATATTTCTTTGGTGTACATATGAACTGATCATATTATATAATGTGTAAGTGATATTTATTTGGGCAAAGCCGCAGCTAACGCTTAGTGGAATAATAAAAATGAAATCTGACGCAAGTGAAGACTCCCGTTACGAATAGTGTCCAATAGAAAAAAGAAATTTCTAGAACGGTGACTCATTGAAGACCTAATAACTGTTGTACGGGTGGTGGCTGCGTAATCGGACAGTGGTATACCATAAAAAAGAAACTTACACCGCGATTATCGTTGTATAAGAATTAGTGTCGCCCGTTGTTCATGATAAAATCAGTCGACTGATTATGTAAATCAGAAGCAACAAAGCTGTTCGTCTCTTAAAAGCAATAGAATAAAAATGCAAACGGAAAACAACTAATTTTGACGTTGAACAAAAATTTGTCATACAAAATTGAGCCCTATTGACGAAGCAATAAGATATCATGCCTTGTTTATGGAGGGTGAAAATAAAGGTACACCTCATTATCGCGATACACCGAATTGTTCTGCAAGTGTCTCGGTTTGGCGATACGAGTTGCCATTTTTAATTCATACCTTTTGCACTGTTATTAAAGTCCATTATTTCCTTTATGAGTTACATTCGGCAGTATGTAACAGATTTGCGCGCTAAGAAGATTTTTTTGTGTTGAATAAATGAGGTGGCAAGTCCATAAGGACTCAAGCTTATGATTTGAATACTGTTAAAAAACGGGTGATTTATAAGGATACAGATATGATTGTACCATTTTTCCTTCTCTGTATCGTTTCTTATAAATTAGCCTAGTCATTGATGAGTCGCCAAACGTAGCGTAGGACGCCCTCCGGCCCGGTGGGATGATGATCTGCGAAAGGCTGCAGGCAAATGCTGGATGCGACAAGCCGAAGACAGAGCGCGATGGTGCTCATTAGGGGAGGCCTATGTCCAGCAGTGGGCCCCGATAGGCTGATGTTGATGATGATTGATGAATCACTATTTATGTTTTTATGATACATGTATGTATTCCATCTCTAATAATATTCCATCACAAAACTTGTATTGGAATTCTAATGCGCGCATTTTATTGGAATTCCATATAATAAAAAAGAGAAATGAAAATAGATACGATACATTTTGTCTCTGCTTTATCATTTATTTTAAATTTTTAATAAATATTTTAAACATAAATCTATATTTATGTCTTAATGTATTAACTAAAATGACGCTCAATAATCTTTAAAATTGATGTGTTTAAATAAATCTGTATAAAGCAACATGGATTAGCAACATTTTTTTTCATTCCATATATTGTCGCATATGTATTATTCTTGTCTAAACATCTCATTTCCCCAGTTTTGGTCTAATTTACCTTCTTGTCAATAAAATTTCTTTTAGTAGACTAACGAGCCTTGAGTATTCCGTCTGAATATCATACCTTTATTATGGTTCTCATACAAATATTGTTTTTCAGAAATATTTCCCTCCTCCCTTCAGTACTGTAAATCATTGACTTTGACTTTAACGTATGCTTTTATTTTAGTGACATTTGTTCTTTCTCTGCTTCTTCCGGGTCATTTATCGGCTTTCCATTAGGTACGCCAGTTCGTGAGAACTATTAAGAACTTCATTATTTCTTATTAACAAATACTCTCCTCCATTTTGCCGACATTATGTGTCGTAGTCCTTATTTGTAGTCTTTTGAAACTGTATTAATATATCAACCGTAATTTTCATATAATCTGTTATGCGGTGATAATATTCCTAATAACGTCCATAGCAGACTTTATCGATTCCAATAACTTTTCTCTATAGGATTGATAATTTTATTAGACACTGTTATCAATTTCCAATAGACACAATCGCTTGACCAATACAAATTTGTCGGCGCTAATGCTTTACTCGGATACTTTACTTTCCCTAGTTGATGTATGAAGTTCCGCGAGATTAATCTGGACTAAACATACAACAGTTGCCGTGGCTTTGTCCGCAATAAAATAAAATTTAATAATTTTTCAGAAATTTACATTGCTTAATTTTTTTTCTGTATTTATATATATTTATTTATATACAACTTAGAGTATTTAAAACGTAACATAATGCTTAATAATAATTAAAAAAACAAGCAGAAAAAAAAGCTTAAGAGATTTTTTGTTATTTCGTCTGATCGCTAGAAGCAAATTATCGGGAATATTCTTGTGATTTGAGTGGTACGCTGATCTATCAATCCCAACATTTTTTTGTTACGAAATATAGTCCTTCTACATGGTTAGGCTTACCTAAATCACTACATGGCACTCAGTGCATATATATATGTATATAGGTACTCGTACCAGTCATCGTTATCATCAACCTTTTTTTAGTTCCACTTGTGGATTGATTTGTGTATTTTAACTCTATTCATTGCGAAATGCGCAATGAATAGGGTTAAAATATATTCTCATTATAAACATATAATTCTTTACATACATCTATATTAAATCACATGACCAATAGAAGACCACATTTGAATTACATAGAAACGCATCATCCTAAAAACGTAAGCAACACCGAATAGATTGGCAAGATAGTGTGAACAATAGGAATATTTGTGGCTACAGTTAGCTGGAGGACAGGCGAGCTGGCCATATACGTAAGCAGCCGACATGCCGATACGGTGAACAAACAGATCACATTAAAATTACATGCCGCGCAGAATTTTAAATCAAGCTCCTTTGAACCGTTAATGTATACACGAGCCGTGGGACACGGAGCATTTAATGGGGAAATCTAATAGTTGTCGCGTGTCTTATTTGTCTACGACTAAAACAGTCGGTTATTTAAAAAAAAAATTAAAAAATGGAACATCCTGATGATAGAGCGATTGGTTCTATTTTTATTGTGTTTTTGTTGCCTATTTAGTTAAATAAGATTTTAATTTTTATACATGATTATGAGTAGTATTAATTTTTATTGGTTTAATCAGTGTATGTTACTTCAAGAAATGTATTATGTTATTATATGCTTATATTATAATACAACTTATGTGTTTGTAAGGTGTATAGCCTCCATAATATACTTCTCTTCTCTTCAGAGAAATACAGGAGTAATGTTCTTTTGTAATGTGTGAAATAAAAGATACGAACTTTAAAAAAATACTGTAACGTAAGTATTTGACATTTAATCATTAATAAATTGTCATATTATATATTATATCAATTTATGGATATTCAAAACGAAATTAAATCTTGGTTTCTAGAACTATTTACATATTAGGAGTAGGCTGATATTATAAGTATATTACATGTATTTGATACGCTTTGTTCCATTAATCCAAACATTGGGTTGCAATGTAAATACCCAAGTCAATATCGAGTTTGGTAGTCGGGTGACGTGAAGTGATGTCATTAAGAAGATTAGATCGTTCGTTCCATCGATGCCTTGCCATGCGGCGATAACTTGCATTGGGGATCATCACATATATCAAGTTGAATACGGATACAATCGACAACTTTCTAGCGTTTTCTTACCGTAAAAATTAAGTGTACATGTGAGAGGGTACAGTTTAAAACGGGTTGTATTCATGTATATGATGTTTGTGTTAAGTGCTGTTAAGAGAATTCTTTAAAAGGGGTCTGCAATTATGTAATATTTATATTTTATGTATTAATTGGTATCGTGATATCCCTATTTTCAAAATTACCATAGCGACTAAATCTTCAACGTGTGATAGTGTACATAAAAATTGATGGAGAAAGATACAATATAAGTAACAAAATACTACTTAGGTACACTACAATATGCCCAGCTGTAATACGATTTGTTTGTTAGACATTTCCTCTATGAGAAAATATGTATATACGTTGAGAATTCTTGTGCACACACATACGCAAGTACACACATATGCATGAATTCACATTTGAAATGAAGTATAATAATATATTAAAAAACTTACGCTTGTAAAAAAAAAATTATAAAAATTATTTGGTACCGAACCGATTTTGAGTGGAGATATAAAGAGACTCCCTCAGATGTTATCGCACTGTAAGCTATAAATTAGACTTAAAGTCTGTTAACTGCATTTACTCGCGACAGATTGTTGCGCGGTCGCTGATAATTTCAAAATGTGGTAATAATTAGGCGAATACACAGGCGACTGGCAAAACGCGTGTTTATTCTTACGTTTTCAAATGCCTTTCCCTCTTGTCTTTATTGGTGATACTTTTGTTCTCAATGTAATAAAAATATGTGAAACTCTCTTCGCCAATTTCACTAATTGAATTAAAACAAACAAAATATTGTTTATTATATATATACTCCATGATATATTGTATAAAATACACAGACACCGTAGATATAAGCAATGAAAACTAATATCGTTTAGTCAGACGATAACAATTACTGTTATTTCCTTAGATCATACGTATTTTCCTTTTGTTTTCATTCAAAAGACTACATAATTAAAATGACGTCATTTTATTCAATTTGAAAATAGTGTGTGAAGTTTCTCTTATCTATTTTCACAAGGCGAGTACCGTTAAATCGCTCCAGCCGTTCAGCGCTACCTTTTATGTGAATGCATGAATATAACAGAACTCTATTTGTCATATTGTTAATTTATGTTAACGTATTGAAACACGCTGCATTGCAATTATTTAGTTTCATTAAACACATACATATCTGCACGCTCAGTCCCTTAGATAGTAGTCAGAGAGCACGGTGTGCCAAATATTAATCAATAAATTTAATTCTATTAATGCAACTAAAACACTTCCAACGCGACGGGTGCGGTACATCGCAATCAATGCCGCAAGGTAAGCAAAGTCGGGCGTAGTTAGTAGAGAGATCGGGAATTGCAAGTAACATTACTCAGATATATGATGGAAATAATATTTTCTTAAAAAGGACCAATTGATATTAATAAACAGTTCACATCCACAGTACTGTTCGAAGTCGTCATCAGCCAGTTTCAATCCACTGCTGGACATAGGCCATAAGGACGTAGGCCATAGGGACATAGGCCATAGGGACGTAGGCCTCACTTGAAACCTTCTTGCTGTAGTGCCGCTGCTCCTGTGATGCGTGCTTTTCGTAAAAAGAACCTAACTTTGAACTGAGCATCAACCATATAACCGACCATCGATTTTGATAATCGATATTTTTTTATATATAAAAAATATATAAATAGTTGACAGTAGGACTCGCGCTATCTGATTCTTCGAAACATATTCTTTTAACATTTTCACCTTACCTTTTTTGTTTTAAAACGACACTTTCTATATATATGTTTCTATCGATCATTAATTATTTATTTACTTGTTATTATAATCAGAGGGTTAACGATTCCTAATTAGCAGATAAAAATTTATAAATGAGAAGCCACAAGAACAACAATATGTACTTACTGATAACAACAAAGGCTATTGATAATATGTTTGTTGTTCAAAACATTACGTTACACTCATTCGCGACTGACTGAGGCATGAATGACTCATTGAATGTAATGTGCATCGCAGATGTTGGTGTTGCGTTCCTGGAACTAACATAGGAATGTGGATTTGCAATAACATCACGCCTTCACTTGCTGAAATTTTACACAGACTGATCAATTCATATCTCATTGTAATACTACACCTGCAATGTAAGGCCGCGGTCCTTTTATGACATTGAATTGTTATTTTAACTCTTTTGCATTGTCATTCATTTGCATTTAACACTATGGAACTCATATTAAGTGGACTGACAATAGTGTTGTTCAAGGTCCGTTGCAGATGTCTTGTACAACAGTAGTCATCGGTATCTGCGACTTGGCGACAACTCTACTGGCTTAAAAACAAACTGTTATATCTCTACTACTGAAGAGAGAGATAGAGCTAGGGAGGGAGAGAGAAATTATCTGTATTTAAAATGACATTACTGTTATCATTCTACTGTTGTTTTGTAATGTATATTTAGCTCGATGGACCGTTAATGGGTCAATTAATTGAATTGTACTATTTCGGTGCAGTGACGTAAACATGAGACTGACGATGTTATCGCTATAGTGCCTTCCGAAGTGTTTAACCATGATCCGTCGTGCGCGCTCGACAGCTCTATAAGGCTGGTAGAAAGATCACAGAATAAAAGGACGCGTTGAAGTTGCCCTGTTAGATGATGGTCGACATGAAAAGTTATGAATTATATTTAAATTTAATAGCAGTTACTCGATTAATTAACATTTTTTACTTTATTTAATTGTGTTATACGTGATATACTTTAATTTTAAGGGTTTTTTAATTGTCAAGGGGCGCAGGGCAACAAAGTTTAAGAGCGTGTAGGTTACAAAAATAGGAACGTTTTAAATATGCTTTAAAGTTTAACCTCAGATATCCCGACTGCTTGTTTGCAGACCTAAATATAAAAAAAATGCCTCTCCAAAGGCGAACACTTATAAGTATCATTTGCATTACGCTCAAACTATAACACTCTATGTACAAAATTGTCATCATAAATGAAATATAGTGTAGACTTTGTACAGACGCCCATAAATTTATTCAAGAGCAAACGTTTTCTGCATTTGGTATTAAAAGCTTATTAAAATTATAGTGGAGTTCCAAAGTTGGTGCACAGCTATGAAACAAAGAACCATAACTCCGAAACTATCTCAGATAATTGGAATTTTCGCCGTGTTTGTGTATAATATTAACGTGCCATTGTTACGGGTCCATTTACAAACTTTCCTAGATGATTATTTCGGTGTGAACACCATTTATAACAGTGCAGACGCCGGCAAGTTCGTTGTTGTACATATTATGTGATGCTTCATTTGTTCTGTGATATGTATTATCATTTGTTGAGTTTTAAGGTAGATAGGTTACTTATAAGCTTTGGTATCGCCAACTAAGCGGAAGTAATGACCGTAAAAATAAAATGCATGGTTTGACATGGAATGGTATCGAATGACATGAATAACAACATGTGTGATGCGAAGTATTCGTATATAAAGTAGTTTGGTATGTACCATGTGTGTGTGGTATGTTCTACGTAAGAAGGAATATTTAAAAGAAGCACGTCAGTTTTGAAAGGGTAGGGATATGTATTTGGAAATTTATGCTCTCGGCCTGCCTCAAAAGGAACCAGGCGTGATGATTTGGTAATAATAAAATAATATACCAAATCGTGTACATATTGTGTATGCGTACAGAATGAGAAGACTTAAATGTGTTCATACATTTAACACAAGTCCTAAAAACTCATGTAAATTTTCGATGATAGAAAATATTGAGTTGTACAACGCGACGAAGTAATCTCTATAAGCGCAATATATTTCTACTTAGTGACAAATTGCTTTTAAATGGAATATTAAAAGCGTCTTAGTGGGTCTCTTAGGTGGCAACGAATGAATACAAGATTTTGCTGACACAAATTGACGTCTAAACGACTCCATCTTTGTGTTGCTAGTGACCGATTGTGCTGCTCTCAATGATTCTCGATTTTGGGTCGAAACCTTATTTTGATTTAGTATGGCATTGTTCGATGACCCGAATATCTTTCTAAAATGACAATAATTTTCAAACTTGAAGCACTATATATGCCTATTATAGAATAAACAATAGATCATTTCAAACGAGTTAAATTTCTGAAGAAATGTTGCTATACGATGAAAGAAATGACTAATATTAGTTCTAAAGACGTTTCAAGAAAACTTAATAATATTAAAAGAAATGTACTTGAACATCGACTTCGAAGTACACAAATATGTACAAATCGGAACAAATAATGTTGAATATAATCTTGATGATAAAATTGAATAGGACAAAAGGTGAAAAATGACAAAACATATTGTCCCATAATAGAATAGGTGGTGAGGCTATTGCCATACACCGTCCATAGATCCAGAGCCTGACCTATTATTAGAAATTTCCGCTAGAAAATCTAAGTTAGAAAAATCCAACGGTTCCCGACCCGGATTCGAACACAGGATCACTCGATCAGCAGACTCGCTTGCAACCACTCGACCAATGCAATCAGATCTTTTTTTATATAATCTAATTCCTTACATACATCATTCTAGATTTAATTCAATGTGTCCGAGCGGCTCTATAAATAACATGGTAACTGGACATGAATTGAGTATAACATGGTATGGGTGTAACTTGAATTTAAAGATTGATTGTGATGAGATTGGTGCATCAGCCTTTACTGTTTAACGTTAGTGATGTAACGAAATCCAATATAAGAGCAAACATTATGTGCAAATATTGGCTGACACATCGAGTAGCGCATATTGTGTATCGGCCCTTTTTAAACTGCTCCATCGTGTTCTTAATATGGGTCAATGAGAAAAAGCAATATAATATTCATAGTACAATGAGGACTGGGTAGGTTTGCGAAATACCTACCCATTTTTACTCAGTTAATACTTTTCGAAACCGCCGTGCCTTTATGAAGAGAGTGTTGAATTTTAAATTCTAAGTGTAGAAAAATTTAAAATTATTGTTTGTCTCTAGTCTGGCACACTGTACAATACATATTATATACATGTGCATTATTAATATTAAACAAAAAAGCACTTCCAATAAATTATTGCAATATTTTTGTATATGGCCAACTATAAATCTTCACGGCAATGACATGCGTGATTTAAATCAAACGAATTCGTTCGTTTGGTCGAATTGGTTCGTTTGATTTAAATCACGTTTCGAACACAATAGCTCGAACAAGGATCTAGTGCATATGAAAATTGGATATTGCATTGAATCGTGCATGAACGCATGCAAGGAGCGCATTTATCATTCACAACTTTCGATTACAAGTTGCGTCGGTGCGCGCGCACTGTCCGCACGATGGTCCTTATTGGCGCATGATGCCCACGCGTTTCTTGCCACTTGCATCTGTGGCAGTTATTATTTGTGTACGAATCGTGAGAATCTGTGTACTATGGGGCTTAGTACATGTAGTTCATTCGTTTCTGATTCGCGCATTGACTCAGTGGTTAGTGAAGTGAACTACTGAGCTGGATATCGTGGATTCGATGTTGAACTAGGACAAAAATTTGTGCGATGTATACACGTATTTTTTCTGTGGCTGCATGTAAAATATATCTATATAAGTTTATATTTATATGTGGTTTATGAGCCGTTTCCTTACAATTATACATACTCTCCCTATTTTGGGATCAGATGGGCGCGTGCGGCGATGTCCTAACATATTATTATTCACTTATTTCATTCGAACATTCATTCGATGTGTTAATCTCTACATCTTTTCCGTGTTACCGTGAAAAGTGTAATCAATGATATATTAATGCTATGCAAATTTTATTCAGAAATTCACATGAGTTTCTCAGTGATATTATTCATACGCGTAGTAGACGTGTATAAATTATTGTAATTTATGAGAACTACGTCACGAGGTGATGGTAAACAATTTTGGTGTTATGTAGTCACGTCGTACTCTGCGATCCCCAGCTCGCATGCCCAGCTTCGAGATTGTGGGCTGGAACTCCGCCGGGTCGGTCTGTCTTGTTGACTTATATAGGCTGATAACGATGATTATAGGATATGTAAGATGATATATATTTGGTGGCATTTCTATGATAATCTAAAATTGAATCGTGATGAACTTTTAAGACAGTCTGATGTATTAATGTTCTGTTAAAGAGAATTTGTGGATTAGCTTACAAACGGATAAGCGTATACTTAAATTCAATGGCTAACAGAACCAAAATGAATTATTGAATTCAAAAAATTTCTAGATATTTTATATGAATATATCATGTTTTCTGAATGTGTTTCTTAAAAACATACGCAAGTATAGACATGCACATTGTAGATGTATATCTGTACATTAGTTTTAGTTTTATAAGAACCACTACTGAATTTTGTATAGAACTAATACTTCATTCACTTCTAAGTTTTATGGAACCAATATTCCTTACTTCGGACGCATATTTATTGTTCTGTATTTAATTTCATAGATATATGACTGTTATAGCTACTTTAACATCTTTATTTATGTTTGTCAAATTTTACAACAATCGTAAATTGCATAGCTAACAAGATATCTCTGTGCCACCCAAACTCGTTGTTTGTTTTAAATGCCGTAATTTATTGACATCCAGCGGCAATATGATACAGGCAGGGCTGTCAAATATTCGTAAAATAAAAAAAAACCGTGTATTTCATAATATGGTGATGAATATAAAATAAGCACGTCGCGTCTAGCTAGAGGTATTTGGCACTCGATGCTCTCTGCTTATCGCCCAAGGGATCTAGCGTGATGATATAACTATAATAAGAATAGAAAATTTCTTTTGTTTGTTCTTTACTGGTAGGTAATTTAATAATTTTATTTTACAATCTTTGCTATTTACTTCAATATTTTTATTGTATTTGCTATCCTCTAAAATAAATCAATTTCTTTACCACGTTAAGTACGCTCTCTTCTACTCATATTTCAAATAAATTTTTACTTATCTTTTCCCAAGGAGTAAGTAAAATAAGCATACATACCTGTTTTATGAGAGATTAAAAAACAACGTTATTTTCGGCCGAGAACCTATAAAAACTTTACAGGTGTCAAAAGTGCATTTTATGATCGTACCAACCCTAATACAGAATCATCAATTGCCACTTCATTTTGGTTCTTATTTACAGAGCTTTAACGGTCAGTATGGATGGAGTGCAAATGTTTCATTGTATCGTACGATTTATTGAGGAGTACAGTTATTTTGCTTATATTCGCAATAACCATGCAAACGTGTGCCATTAATACAATATTCATACGGGCTCAAGGTTAACTGCCAAAATCGGAATGTTGTGTAACTCGTTTTGAATGAACTGTACATAGAATTTTCTATATTAGTTGCGTGTGTTTTGACATCACAGTGACTTCAAAGCAATTTAGTTATTTGACCAATGACAATAAGTATCAGTTTTCAGTGTAGTTGTAATCTGCACTAAATCTATTTATATATCTACAGAACGTCAAGCATCGCTTTGTCAAAGCCTCTGCATATCATTCTCGTTGATTCCATTTTAAACTGAAAATATTATTTGAAAATGATATTTATTACATGGTTGCTAGTGGCTGCAATAATCTCGTTATTTCTATATACAAATATTTAGGTCCTTCCGCCGGATATACTTCACAATAAAAACAAATATGGGTTTGATTTCCGTGTTATCAGTTTTTATGTACTTTGTACTTATTCAGCAGTTACTGGCATTCAGTTCCGTAACTTAAATTCGCTGAAATTTAATAAATGTGATAAAGTCGCTAAACACTTAAACAATATACTGCATTCATCATCATCACCAGCCTGTCTCAGTGCAACGCTGGAAATAGGCTTCCTCCAATAAGCGCCATAGCGCCCCGTCCACGCCTTGTCACATCCAGTCTCTGCCTGTAATAAATTAAAACAGTTAAAAGTTAATAAATGTATAATGTAATTTTTGTTCTCTCTCTCACATTCATCTTAAATATTTTTGTACATATTGATGTTACTATTGTTATCAACGGCTGCAGTGCTACTTGATCTCAAACATAATGCTGTAAGCTATCTCGATCTAACATTCAGCGCTATGACGGGCGAGTCATAAACCAGCATCATCTCGCTGATGTAACATAACCAGTTGACGGCCTTCGCGCGGATTCCTGTTTTACTTTCTTGTCCCCTGTTTCGCGGCCTACTTAGGAACTTATGTGAACTAAACCTATTCTCATTTCTATTCGCGAACGCCGTACATTTTGGTGTTTTTGAAACTTTCAGTGAGTTATTTCATTATTTATTTATTTTAGACTTATTTAGTTTCTTAGTTTTTATTCTTCCTAGAATATTCACTATTACAAAGAGAGCATAGATCGTTTTTTCTTTATAGGAAAGAACCAATTAAGCCTAGGTATTATAGTTTCGGATGCGACAATTGTCATTGCTATTTTTATTGATCCTTGTTTGTGCTATAAATTTAGCTACACTTGTTTGTACTTGGTTGAGATATACAATGACCAATCCGTAGATCGGTCTGATACTTAAATCCTTGACTTTTAGATATATGCCCTTATTTTGTTCGTTTTTTAGATAGAATTTAATGCGTGGTAACGTTGACATAAAACGGTGAAGAACCTTCGATTCTCAAAGTAGCCGCACGCGTAATAGTTCTTCAAAACGATCTGCAAAGCCTGTGAAGTCATCTATTTCATTTGGCGCGGATTATGACCTAACGGAACTTCAATTCGAAATAGAATTTGCGGCCAATAGTAAAAGCTTCAATGCAGTGAAAATCATTGTGGTAAACGTCCGAAAGCGCTGTAATATAGACCTTTAATAATTTAGTTTATTTTCGTCATTTGTCAACAGAACATTGGTACAAGTGCTCCCCACTTTTCATTCTACGCATGGCGTGTATTAACGGTCCCATAGGCCGAGTGAGTCAGCATTTGCAATTTAAATGTGTTTACTCATGAGGCCAACTGCTGACACCGCGTACGCTGTCATTGTTCAGTACTGAAACATCATACTCTTAGAATAGGCCTTATTTCATTAGCATTAAGGGTCATATGTTTAAATTTGGTGACCATAATTTTGTGTATTATTAGCGTTACGTTTCTATTAAAGTGTTGGGCAACTAGAACTCAATGGTATGTAAAATAGAAAACGCTTTTTTGTTGTGTTAATAGTTGTAATAAGAAAAATTTCACTACATCCAATGTCCTCCTCGACAGTTTATCTATTAAACAGTACTTCGGTAAATTAGTACTTGCAATAAAAAAAACTATTTTAATTAGGTAATATTTTTTTGCAAAAATTTTACTCAATGTGAAATATATCAATGTGTTTAATATGAGTCACAATATATTTAATAAATGTACGTGACTAATTTCTTCTCAGAGTAGAGGGGTGTTCAACAATGGGATGAGAAAAGGGTTGATATTATATCAATACATTGCAATGCTCTAACATTATCATTATAATCCTGTCTAAGTCCATTGCTGGACATAGGACTCCCACAGTATCACAATTATATAACGCAAGCATGACATAGCATAACGTCACGCCTGTGTTACTCAGAAGAGCCAGGCAGAGGAGTTCTGTACACGTTTCATTTGATATTTATCGGCCTATTGCCATCTTATATTGGACGCAAATTTAGATTCCATTGTATTACTGAGAATATTAAGTTACGAAAGGTCAATAATACTTTGACCCGGCAACCGAACTCAGGGCGTATAAAAATGGTTTGATTTGAAAAAAAAAACCACATTCACGTAACTTCGGTGTCAGTTACGATTTCAGGCGAAACTGAAAGAGGAGCGAGATATTAGGTTACGGTTTCAGTTCAAAATCTGTTATTTCTCGGACGGTAATCCAAATTAATGTATTCTAATGGAATTAGCGTTGAACGTGTTTAAAAAAATATTCTATCATAATAGTCTTAAAGAAAAGTAACTTCACGCCTGTATTCCCCGTATGGGTAGCCAGAGAAGTGTAGTACACTCCCACGTTTCACTAGTTACGTTTACGTCCCCTGGAATAGGTGGTGAGCCTATTGCCATACAACGGTACAGATCCAGACTGCGAGTCACTACTAGAAATTCTAAATTAGAAAAATCCAGTAGTACCCGCCCCGGGATTTGAACGCTGGACCTCCCGATCGGCAGCCGCGCCTGTAACCGCTCGGCCAACAAGGCAGTTAAAAAGGTATATTTTATCTATTCTGCATAATTAAGATAGATGTATCTAATTATTGCAGTGGCATTGGACGGCTTGTGTGAATATACGTTATAGTTTCAAACGTCAATTGGCTCAAGTATTCAGGTCGCTGGTTCATTCTCACGTCATTTGGTTCGGGATTCTGTGCTAGGTCATTACAGAAGAAGGTACCTATATCTTATTGAGGTGTGCGTTCAAAGTCTACTAATAAATTATTTTGTTTCAAATTAGAACAAAATTTATGCATGTGTGTATGTTGCGCGTGTGTGGGTGTGTATTAATACAGGTATAAATGTCTATATAATAATAATAATCGAGCTATTTACCTGCCTATTTGCCTACCATGTATTCATATGACTGTCTATAGAGATGTCAAAAGATTTATATATTCATTTATAAGGAAGTAAACATCCCAAAGACACACCTTAACTGTTTGTAACACGGCGTTTAACTCCACTACACGTAATGCGGGCGTGGTTAAACGGACGTCATAAAATTCTCCATTCAGTGCAAAGACGTACCTCCAAGTCTTTGAAATGCCTCAAGAGTGCCTTTAATTATAACGCTTTTCATACCGGAACTTTCCGGAACGCAGCGCATTCCGGCATGAGCACCCTTGCAACGCAATTATGTGCGGAGATCACACGTTGGCTTTTCAGAATATTTTTATTCCTTTACTGGATGTTAGAACGTGGGAATTACAGCGAGTATGAAGGGATAGGTGAAAGAAGAAGAAGCGTTTAATTTACGATTTTAAGGGATTTTTATTTATACGAGTAATTGTATACGAGAATAGGGCGCGATGGCGTTCATTAAGAAAGGTGAGACTGAACATGTTGACATCGTATTGCTAATTTTAAATAGTACCGGTAATTATTCTTCAGGGCTGAAGTTACTCATTGTTTCTATAAAACACTTATACGGCAGCAATTTTTGGTACGTTATCGTCATGTTCACATTAGCTCATATTCTTCCTTTGTTGGACTCTCTATGAAGGTGTGATTAACTTTTTGCGACTTTTAAAATGTTTAAGGTTAATTAATAAACACGTATGATTTGCGTATATACATATGTATTTATGCTTATTTCTATGAATATCAAGATAAATATTGTTTTGTTAACGACAAAAATTATATTTGTACGTATAATTGTAACAAACTTCAGGCTTCCAATATGATACCCATAATAACTACACAAAAAATGTTACACATATAGAAACAATGACATAATATTGACGGTTACGCCAACATGGTTGATCCACGTCTACACGTCGAACGATACAATAAACTATGAATTCATATAGAAATAAGATCACTTACGAAAGTGATTTCGATTTCCATTATGGTCAAATTGACCCAAATATCACACACGCAAGCCCCCGCATGTTAGCTAACAACACTGATAAGGAAATTGGAAGCAGATTATAACAAGGTTCTTCTACTTGCCTCAGAATAAATAAAATTAATATATATTAGTATTGGAACAGGCTAATCATTATGATGATGTAAATAACGCAAGGACAGAGATTTTTGTACTCGATATTCTCTGTCTACCCTTTAAAGGACCTGGTGTGATGATAA
>DWEE01000538.1:0-16664 GCA_018245755.1 Parelbella macleannani | reverse complement strand
ATATATACATATATCTTCACATACATAACCTTTATATAGGTACTTTAAGTAATTACGTAGGAAATGCAGAGAATACAAACGGCAATAGAAACTTTAGCTGGAATGTATATATATCGAGATGTTGGTAAAAAAGCTTCATAGTGTGTATAAAATAACAAAATGTGCCCATTATTGTATAAAAAATTTGTATCAAGTTAAAAATACTGCTGAACTAATGGTATCATCCCAATGCTGGGCAAGGATTTTTCCACTAACTCCAGTAAGTAGACCGAGGACTGTTATCATAACACTTTTTCAGTGCAAATAAGCCATATGACTTAATTTTTGTTTAATAAACTCCGTAGACCTTCGATAGTTTGGCCAACAATTACCTTACAATGATAACATTAGTAACTTTCTCAAATAGAAAGTTATGCTAAAAACCATAGGTATTACTAAATTTTCATGATAGTATATTTTAATCACAACTTTCTATAAAAACAAAAAAATATATAAAAAATAACTCTACTATTTAAAAAACGCAGATCATAAATCATAATACTATAGTTTATATAGCAATAAAATCAAAATATAATATAATACGATTAATGGCATTGAACTAGAGCAAATTTATTGCATGTTTCAAAAAACCAATTATTACTATCTTATAAAAATCCTTTTCAATGACTAGTAATGTAGAAAAAATCTATGGAAGGATAGTTAGGTTGTGGAATAATTTCCGATATTTGATAATAGATGGCGCGGATCACAAACGACCTGAATCTCGTCGTCCAAATTATTATTTGTGGAAGCTGATTTTTGAACCACCGTCGGCCAGTACACCCTATTCTCGTTCGAATCAGCCTGAAGCATATGTAATAACCATGCTGCTATAGAATGCACTATTAGAGATACAAATCTGTATCAGAAGAACCACCGGACATTGAAAACTGGAAGTGACTGCTGATGTTGCCTTCCAAAGCCTGAAAACTTTCATGAATATTTCCAGTCAATCATCAGACACTTATCCGATAAAAGACCTCAAGCAAAAGTAGTTTCATATATAATTACGCTTATTGCAAGCTTATATACAATAATATTTATATATTAAAATGGAGGAAGGTGTAATAGATCATACTCTAAAGTGGAATTCGAAATTTAAAATGTAAACAAAGAAAGCAGACACCTTTCTTAAGATATTAAAATTTTCCTCGATAGTAAGATTATGGGAAATGGAAGATTTTAACACATAACTTATAGTGTTAGTATTTATTTGTTATTTTATAACGTTAACCCCAATTGTTGCCAAAAAGAAAATATGGGTTCATTTAGAAATACTAGTATTCTAATATTTATTCGATTTTCATGCAATAGGTACCTACCTAGTTTTTAAAATTGGTTCTGTCAAGCAATTATCATTTAATATTAATAAATTGTTTGTTAACAATTTATTTTATTAAAATCCTTGTATAACAGAAAGATTTTTGTAAATATGTGGAGCTTCTGATTTATTGCTAGTATATTCAAAAAAGGTTACACAGTTTTTTTCAAACGATTATATCACTTTTTTGATAATATGTAATCATTTTAAAGTTGAAAACTGTGTGCAAATACCATTTTAAGTGTTTAAAAATGCATACAATTCTAACACGATATTTTTGTACTTTTCGAAACTCCACAAAGACGAGGTTACTGTTTTATATTGGCAACACCTTTGTTTATACATATTTTTGATTTCGAGTTCCATTTCTGAATATACATATGTACATAGATTCGATAAAAACAATTCTACTACAATCGACTGCTTTGTTACACGTGACAGTTAGTAAAGGAATCATTATATATTATGATTTATAGCAAAAAATTACTCTTAAACTAAATCATAATTAAATAATTTATGTAATTAAATGAGCATACAGATAACAGAGCTAGACACAATGATACCAATACCGTTTCTTAGTACAATCAATGATAAAGGTTTCCCTGCTTCATCAAATTAATAATTTGGGAAAATTCATTTCAACATGGCAATTATTCAATTCACTTGGCAATCCAAAGCGAAATGTATGATAGAAAACATCCTCAAATAAGCATTATAAACCCTCCCAAACAATAAACATACATTCTTCATCCTATACATCTTCCTCATTCAGTATGAGAATTCCTTTATTGAGTGCTATCTTTTTAAGAAAAAAGTATTCAGGTTATCTACCAAGCTAGCCATTGCACCCCTCTGGAAACATAACAGAGAGCCTAGGGTTTTGGGCGTTTTGGGCTTTTTTCTTCACCCTCACAATATATAATAAGTGATATTAAATCTTATAACGCACGTTTTTTAAAAGCGCTGCTCCATTATGAACCCACGACTCTCGGGGCGAAAGGCTGAATTACAAACCACTACGCTAACAATAAAGTAATAATGCAACATATGAGACGCTCGCATATACATTCTCATACATTTCGCTTTCAAATAGTTCATCATTATGGAAAGTGCACAAATATCAGATTACACTGTAGATTCTCTTATTTTAATTAATTGTATTCGATAATTGCAATTAAAACACTAATTGCATCACAATTAACAATCAATATTGTACAGTCAGCATCAAAAGATTTGTTCAGGAGACATTTCTTTTAAATATCGAAGAAATAATGAATACAATAAAGTTCTAAGACAATTTCCAATTTTGAAATTTTCCAGTTAAATATAATATTCAATCTACCAACAACTGTTATGAAATTATACCTTATACAAAAACGAAATCATTTCGTTACACTTACAACAATAATAACATTTTTATTGCCTACTTTCAAATTCTTCAAAATTTGCACAGCTCTACAACTAACCTAAAGTTGACATCCTCAGTGTTTTTGCGGACTCTACCGAGCTCTAACAATCACCTTACAGCCCCTTATTGAAGAAGACGTATTTCGGCGGCTTCCCGTCCGTGTTCTTGACGATCTCGTCATACTTGTCCTTCTCGAAACGCTTGATCGTGTCTATGGACAGTTTGCTGCGGACCGTACATCATATGTAATGAACATAAGTATAAAAATCATGAGTCTTTTGGGTACGCCACAGAACCCTTAATAATGAACCCGGTAATATTGAAAAAATGTTCTTTAAAATTAAAAAAAGAGAAAAGTAGATGCAAAATCTTTCAGAATCTGACAGACAGATGACGTATACATATTGACATTAGCATTCCACAAAGGCCTCCACCTTTTTTAATTTGTTCAATAGACGACCACCCTCTACAGTACAACAAATAAATAGGATAGTGAGGCTTTCTTCCCTGTCCGTGTCCCACCCTCGCCGCAGAATTTGATAGATATAAGGAAGTTAATCTTACTCCGTAATACCTTATCTCAAAGTTGTAAATTCTGGTTATTGCAACACTTGCTACAATCACTGACATCTCCTGCATTATAAGTTTTATGTACCTACGCAGTGTGATCCCGAACCAGTGTCCGAATTCATTGCTCAGATAACTATCTCAATGGGAGTCGAACCCAGCGCCCGCTGTGCACGACTCAGGTAAGACGGACACTACCAAGTTACGTTTAACAAAATTAACGTATAACAATTTTTCTTCAATATTTTGAAAACGCAAGATAACTTACCATTTCTGTGGGAATATTGCACAGGCAGTGGGCACCATGAACGTTAAGCTGAAAATTAAAAAAATACATTCAATACTGTCAAAAAGAATTTAAAAAATAAATACACTGATATTTATGAACGGTCAATAAGCACTCAGTTGTTTTGTCCCTTTCGAACAGATATATATATATATAACGTCAAATGGAATGAGATAGAACATGTACTTGAATAAACATCATTACCGAACTTCATCTGTCGTTCGTGAAAATTAACCAATATTGGTCAATCGAAGAGTTAAACCCATGAAGCGTTTAAAACTAGTATCAAATATTACAATGAATATAGACTCTATCGTTAAGACCGAAAATTTTGTGCAATATGCACCGATAATTACAAATATGCAGTGACCAGCATCAAGGAGAATTGATGAAAGAAACAGAATGACTTACAACATGCCAACTATTCCAGTCTGGATGCCGATGTGGGCCCATTTGATCCTCTGCATCCAGGCTTTAGGCTCCAGGCGCTCCATTATCACCGGCAGCAGCAGCATTCCCGGAGCGCACATCACTATTCTGGAATAGGAGGGGATATACAAGGATAAATGTTGCTAATTTGCGAGAATACTGAATATGTCCACAAAGTTTTTTCAGAAAACGGATTTGAATGTTTGAACTTTGAAATCACAATTAATCTATGACTATTTTAATAGTCAATAGTCATGAGTTATAGTGTTATATAAGTCATAGAATAATTATATTCGAACACAAGTTTTCTGAATAATATGGTTTTCGACATATTATAATCTTCGGAAAGATGAGTTATGTATTGTTTTTGAAATCACATTCTATAGCCATTTATGTATATTAAACTCGTAAAACAATTAGGTCATAGTAAATTTAAATTGTAATTTCTATAAATTACCTATTAATTAAAATGAATTTGGAGCACTACGTTATGAATTTAATTGCCAACGAGGTCAAATATTGTATAATGAACATTATTATCTGTTTGAACGCACAATGTTTCTATGTATGAATTTAAAACGGGGAGAAGCAACAACGAAATTGTCAATTTCAAAATGTTATAAAAATGTCAAAATGTTAAAGTTATGTAAAACGAAAGAATCAATTACCTGGATATATTTAGAAAGGGGAGGTAAAGGTAAGCAACAATGAAATTGTAAAACTCTATTATAAGTTTATAAGAAATGAAAGAATCTGGAGGTATTTAGAAAGGGGAGGGAGGGGAGCAACGATGTCATTCGAGTTTTACCATTTGATTGTTGCTCTGTACAATAATACATTTATGTGAAATGAAAGAATTAATTAATTACCTGGAAGTGACCACCTGCGATATACCCTTGACCGGAGCCAGTTGCGACTTGCCGATCACCTTACCGTCCTCGTCCGTCACGTCCAAGCCTGGAAATAATCCAATAAGTAATTAATTTGTTTAAAAAATTCAAACCTATTATAGTTATGTACCTTCCGGTTTTTTTTTTCGTGAAACTTTTGAATATTAGTAGTCTTTCTGAGTTCTATAGAAAAATGTTTTCACGTTTCATATGGAGAATGTAATGGAGATGAGTAAGTACAAAAAGAATCTAATATTATATTACTACGAAACTTTTTTGATCTTTCACGGCATATAAACGAAAGTTTTCTTTCATTTCCGAATTAACTATTGAAGTCATTTAAAATACAATAAATATTGTATGGTGACAAACACAGGAATATGAGATTTGACCTGAACTCTGAAAACTATTCATCAAAATGTATCGTTCTATATTTCTCTATAAATACAATAATGCAATTTTAAGGTCAGTTGATAATTTTAGAAAAGTAATAAATGCATTTGTAGTTAATATTATAGAAAATCAATATATGTAAATAATAGAAATAAATATGAGGTTTGTGATTGATTACAATGTATTATAGGTATACTTAAATTGTGTTCTCGGTTAAAGCATTTAAGACAAATGCCTAGATAGGTCTATTCGATTTAAGGAATATAAAAATAGGACAATCTACATAGTAAGGGCAAGTGGCTTCTTTCGAAATGATCGAATTTTCGATCTCTGTCGATTTTGTTCGAACATCTAACGTTTACTACGTAACAAACTTAAACCGTTACAACACGATCATAAACTCCGAAGAAGTTAGCAGAGGAATTAGTATACTATTCACACACATTAGTACACGTTTCACTACGTATATGGGGGTATACGAATAGGTCATGTTTATATAATAAGCTAAAAAATTGTAATGGGATACTTGACATACCTAGTATGATCTCGTTCTGCCTCATGAGCGGGATGTTGACCCAGTTGGCGGCCGCCACAGCCACGAACGGCACGAAGCGCTTCGAACAGGGAAACGCGGATTTACTTTCGACACTTCAAATATGTAACATTACATCGAACGATTGAAGCATATTTACCACAATACATTTTTGCCTGATATTGGGCGAACTGAAACATATTTGAGACTGCTTTGAGACATGACTATTTTAAAGCAGCTGGTTGGAATCCCCCCACCCCTCCCCTTAACGATATTTTAGCACTAAAAGGTATGTATTTTAAATGGTGTACGTATTACTGATCATATTTCAAGAAATTATAGACTATTCAATAGATGGACAACTATCAAAGGTCGAAAAACTTTGAATTTTTACCGGTAGAGGTTTCTAATTTTATATCAAAATTGTTACTGAGCAGTTGGTTGTCAGATATGTATAATAGAACATTGTGTAGTTCCAGATGATTAATACACCTATGAAGCCCCAAATGTCTAGATATAGGACAATCAATAAAAGAAACACTCACAGCCAAAATGGGGTTTGTGGCGCGTTTTTGAATAACGAATTTGAACGTGAGCGCAGTAGACATAGCCGCGGTCATAGCGGACACGTAGGCCACGCCCATCTGCGTGGTCGTCAGCGGCGAGTTTGCGTTGCGGTTAGTGTAGTTGACCAACGCGTTGAACGACTGGTTCACCCACTGCCAGAACACCACTGCTGTTGCTGTTCTGCGATGGGGGGAACAAATTTAAAATCGATATATCCGATAATATAAAATCAATATAATCAATCTAAAATCGGCATAGATTATATAAATATACCTCTTCACTGACTGTAGACGCTGCAACTCAGTGTTTATCATAAGACGGCAACCTGAATGATCACGCCTGAATCCACTCAATCATTAAGCAAACATTCATATTTTAAACAAACTTTTATCTTTTTCAAACCGCACACAAAATAACGACTGAATGAATGTATGAAACCGCTTTTATTCAAATAAATCTAACCGTTATCGCCGGTTATATTTCATTAAGTTACATCTATACGAGCGTAGCGTCTATCTCGCTTGGGTTTATATTTACGCACGTAATCTATCGCTTTCTACCATCAACGTACGGAATTTTTTTTATATACTTAGCCTAGCAAATATGCAGACGGGCCACCTGCTGGTATATGGTCACCGTCGCCTATGAACATTTGCAACACCCGAGGCGTGGCCAATGCTTTGCCGGCTTTGAAAGAGAGCTCTCTTTGCGCTTTTCTTGAAGAACCTCATGTCATAATGCTCCGGAAAAACCTCGGATGGAAGCTTATTCCACATTTTGCACGTTCGCGGCAAAAAAGATCGTGAGAACCGAACTGTGGAGGACCGCCACAAGTCCAGTTGATGTGGATGAAACCTCAATCTTGGGCGAGTTGTGCGATGGAGGAACACTCACCATTGTAGAGCCGGTAGAACACCCAATGGCAGCCCAGATTCCTTCGCAGGCTTAGGTGTTCTAACCTTTCGGTAACCCTTGGGTTGTTGACGATTCGAACTGCGCGCTTTTAAACGGAGTCAAATGGAGTGAGTTGGTATTGCGGCGCCCCTGCTCAGAGGTGAGAGCAGTACTCCATGTGGGGCCTCACTTGAGCTTTATACAGCATCAGTAGCTGCCCCGATTATTAAATTACTTTAATGATTGCAAATGTATGTGTAAATGTGTCTTACATCTTATAATGCCGTGAATTTGAAAATAAAAATGTTTTAACGATAAGAGCGAGTTATTACTGTTACTACGCCATTCCGTTGACCCTAAATGGATCAACGTAGTCGACATTGACATTATGATGTGTCACATGCCATCAGACGCGTTCACATTCTGCCATGGAATAGCTTATTGCCATACACCGGGAACAGAGTCTCCGAGCCAGTACCTGAAACTGTGTGTGCGTGTGAGAGCGTGTGCGGGTGCGTGTGCGTGCGTATGCGTGCACGTGTACGTATGCATACGTGAGCTTGCTTGTATGGGTGCGTGCCTGCGAGCGCGCTTAAAGGCGTGTGCGTGCGTGCGTGTGTGTAAGTCATCCATAAATAAATATACGTCAGCTCTTTCATCGACTTACCTGTACCATTGCAGCATAGCACCAGTGATGAGACAACCGCCCGGCATCTGGAAGGACATTCGCCCGAACACGTTCTGCAGCTCCCCGCTATCTGGGTGGAACGCTGATTCGTACAGCTGCTTCGCGCGGACCACCTCCGCCATTGTCGTAGTGGCGGGTTCCTTGCCTTCCCTGAGGATAGATTAAAGTGTTGTGAACTGGATGGAGATTCTTAAGACGGATACCTAAAGCCAATTTAGGCGGAACCTGTAGAAATCAGACACACATACAGACATGATACCAAACAAATACACTTATCGTGTGCTCATTACAGAAATTTTTGTCTTCGGCGAGTATCGAACCTATAAAGTCTGGCTTTACAGTTAGATACACCACTCTCAGTGCTAATTACCGTTATAAATCACCGCCATAGGCAACAAATATCTAATACTGAATAGGATTAACAGGAGAAGGCCTAGAATTTACTGTACAACGCGAGCACAGTAGGCATTACCACAATATACCTACGTATACAGAAATCTGATCATCTATGAGTGCAATTATGAATATGTTTATTTAATGAAATTCGCTTAATTTTAAGTCCGAACTCCAAAAATCGTATATATTTATTACAATTATTAATTTCGCTGCATACTACTCACTTTAGAACATTATTGGAAGGTAAGTATCTATTCAAAAATTTCGAGAATAATATGACTGGCTAATAGTATTTATCGCTGCTAATCTATATAATCGAAGTAATAAAAAATTCGGTTAAATCAGGATGCAGTCAGCATGATATCACATGTTGATGTCACATAATTCTGTACATTTTAAAGTCATATAGATTACACAGAATCTCTTTGATACACATACCTAATCACAAATACGATTTCCAACATTTAACTCTGTGTTTACATTTATGTTGAATATCAATATGAATATTTAAATACAATATTGCAACGCAATTATTTTTGTGTTACCTAAGTAAATAAACTTTAATTTACAAAAGGCATATACGAAAACAAAACACAAAAGAATATCATCAATCATCATACCTGATTCAGGAAAAACAAAAAAAAATGAACACTTACTTATAATTAAGGTATAGCTCCTTGGCTGCATGCAGATCTTTCTCTGGGACTATTGACAGCAGAGGGTTCGATATGAAAGCGAAGTGTCGAAATCTGCCGTAAAACGTGCTCTGGTCCCATAGTGGTTGTGTAATATCTATCCTCTTCTCGGTTGACAGTGCCTGAGGGCAGTAACAAATTAACATTAGTTAACAAAACAAACACTAACTGGTGCAAAGCCGAGCAGAAAGTTGAAGCGCTCATATCCCTGATGTGGTTGCAGATAGCAAATAATCTGCAAAATTAAACAAAGTATAGAGAAAACCCTCCTTGTGCTTTTCTCTTGGATCTGTAACCACTAATGCAAAGTTTGCACAACTGTTTCCGTGCTTAGAGGGCCATGCTAAAGAATCTGTTGTCAGTTCATAATGAGGTGACAATCATTAAAAAATTTTGAAAACCGCAAAGTCAAATTAAAAACATCCCAGACACAGATTAGCCACTAAGCAGTGATCACCCAATCTGTGCTATAGCAGCATAGAATATACATGTAACCCTCTTATAACATAGTAGTTAAGTTCCTAGAAAATGCTGCATTGTATGAAACCGGGTTGTATGAGGAGTTAATATTTTATCTTATTTAGTCTGAACACAAAGATTTTTGGAGTATTCTTATTGTTATAGCGAAACCATGTTATAGGATGTGGTGTTGTAGGAGGGTACACTGCAATTTACGAATCGCATTATATCGAAACTGTGTCATAGGAGGGTTACATGTACTCCAATGTTACCATTGTTGCAGAAGAGAGCCATGATAAGCTAGGATGTAAAACAACTTCATCAAGCTTTTCAAAGTTGTATTGTTGATGGACTTGATGCTGTGCCATTTGTACACAAACCGATGTAGTACCAGCCATATCCATGGTATTCAATAAATACAACATTTTCATGAGTGTATTTCAGAAAGCATTTAAAATTTTTATTTTTTCAGTTATCATTCCTGCATTAAAATTGTTTGTGATGGTAATTTGTCTGTGCAAATTGTGCCAGAGTCTAGTAGTCTCAATCTTTACCAATAAACAATTTAAAATAGTCAAAATAAGAACACTTCAGTTATGTCGAATCAAAGAAAGAAAACATTTTAGTACGAAATGATAAGTACATATTTGGTTCATGAATCTTAGTAACCATGGACATAAAAAAACATTTATAACCCATTTTTATGTTTATTAACACTGACATCGACTTCAAAGTTAAATTACCATAGAGATACAATGACAATAGATTGCTATATTTTATGCAAAGAGCGTAAAAATACTTTGATCACATCACATCACACATCACACATCATCAGCCTATGTCTGGCTGGACATATATACTGGATCAAATGATTATTTGCAACTAATTGTAGTTCTCACACTAACTTGACAATAAGTATGTATTTAAAATATTCCAATAACAGTTTTCACAGAGTTAAGAGCATAACATAATATGTGAGAACAAAACAGTTTAAGAACAATATAATGTAAATGTATGGCACAAGGAACACTATGCACGTAAGTAAGAAAACAACATGTACATTGTAATTTTATCACACATTTACAAGCAAGACTCACATTTCAATAATATGATGAGATGTTGTAAGAAATTCTCATAGAACTAGTGTCTAGTATTTGTAAGTGTGTTGGTTAGTATGACATTGAAATGTGCTCGTGTTAAGAATATTATTGAATATTATCAATTACATTGTAATTATCGTCATATATTTTACTACAATATAAGATATGATTTACTAAACCACAGTTTTACCAAATAGCAATGTAAGCATTTTTTTTTATCAACTCCCTTTAGAAAGTCCTGTGAATAGTAACTGCAATTAGAGTCAGTAGAGCAGCCAATTGCCAAAGTTTATCAAAGTAATATCAGGTGTTTTACCAGGCAGGAGGTGTTTTAACAGTGATCATACATAGTACCAAGCTATGGTCTTATGGTGTGGGTCTTATCTCAGCCTATCCTGTAAGGGACCAGGTGTGATGATATAATATTAAAGACTTTTTTATTTAAATCTTAAAGTTAAATTAATCAAATTGTATTTTTACTGAAACTCATTGATAATGGTCTAAAATTATTTAATCACTTATTGACACAAAATTTGAATCTAGGACCTCTCGATCGTTAGTCGGGCTTGCAACCACTCGATCAACTCACTCGAGGCAGTCAATAAAAATTATATAGAGAATTTTTGCATAAATTTATCAAAATTTACATTCATACATTATAAAAATTTTTACCTAATAAATTATATTGTTTATTTCATATTATTATAAATCTTAGGCAAATTAACCTTCTTAAAATACAGACAGCTTAAAATTTCTAATACTTAATGGCACGCGAATTAAAACTAATTTTAAATTACTGGACATAATTTCCTTTTATTGAATATTTTGCCTTAGAGTAAATATTACGTATGAAAATAACTGCACATCGACGAGGATCAAATTAACCGACAGGTGAGTTATGCTATTCTAATAGTAATGAACATTCTAAGACCTTGGAATTTATGAAAACATTTTTTGCTAATGCTAATTTAACCGGATTATATAAGCTTTGCGGATACTGATAATTCACAAAAACATGTAATAAAAATAAAGATGAAAAAAGAATACTCACCATTTCCGTCTTTATCTTGGAAGAAGTTTTATACGTAGAGTATTTTAATTTATTATTATACAAACGACACAACTGAGCGACACCCTACACAAGACTCGAGACTGGAGAGAACTGAATTTAATTGAATTGACAAGTCCCACAACTGATAAAGTTGACATTAATGACAGACGACGGTGTAGATTTTGTAATTATGCTATTCCTGTACGCTCTTCTGTGCCAAAAACGAATTGCAGTTTATTATTTAATATGTTCTTTTGCCAAATATTTTGAATATTTAACCGAAATAAATTTATCTACTTTCGATCATGTCGATATAAAAACAACACAATATGTACTATAATAATAAATTTTAATTACAAAGGCGAGTGGTAAAAGAAAAATGGTTCAGTAATTTTTTAAATGAAAAAGTAAAGAACTGTGAAAACAAAATACACTGAACTTTATTTAGTAAGTATAAAGTTATAAATTTTGAATTAATATTAAAAAGTTTAATGCATTTTGAATCGAACGTTTTGAATTATTTCAATGCCCATCCCTTTGAACAAATAAAAAAATCTATGACTCACCTAAAAGAATATGGCGGCTGTCGCTGCAACAGCCGATATGACGATTCAAAAGAATTCTCAAATTCTAGTGAAAGTGGAAGAAGCCCTAGCGGATTTAATAGTAGTATCATACAGTAGTGAGAATAAAAAGTTCCAAGGAGTGCTATTGGACTCCAACAAAGGGTTGGTATAGGATTATTTCAGTGGAAAGGCCTTATCGATTATTCGTTTATTTCTATTTTTTGTACTGGTTTCCTCAATTTTTTGCAGTAATTTGCCATTTGGAGTATATAGTCTGCATCCATCTTTTGCAAAGCAGGGTCCATCGACCGATAATAAAGATGATAAGCTGCATTCCGTTAGTCAAAGATTTACTTACCAGGAACCACAATATGCAGATGAAGTTGTACAAAGGTCGAAGAAAACAGGCTCCAAGGGCAAACCCCAGCCTCGTCAAAAGATGACGGTACGACTGCGACCCCGTAAAGTACTGTGTTCAAATTGCCAAGGGATTTGTAACGAGAATAGTGAAAATGTGGACGTGTCAAAAAAACGTAAATTGGACTCGGATGACGAGGCTCCACAAGACAGTTCGGCGTCGAGAAAGTTGGAGAAGAAGTATCTGATGGGAGGAATGCTCATACCTAAACTATCGAGGTTGCAACCGAACGAAATTACAGACGCTATAAAACCATCAAAAATGTCAAAGGCTAGTGAAAAAAATAGGACTGTAAAAAGTGAAAAATCAAGTGACGATAGTGAGGGGCCCACTCCGGAGTTGGCTTTCGTTAGTGTGTCAGATACTGGTGATATTTGTGATGCGGAAGATAACAAAGACGATGTCTCATTTAGCAATTTGTTTTCAAGTGCTCGGACACTCAAAATATGTTTCGGTGCTGGTGAGGGTACTGTTGTGAAGATACCACCGTTAACCGGTGACTTCAATGAAGACTCTGGAGTTTCTTGTGATATGGCAAAACCAGATTCAAAAGCAGTAAAGAAAGCTTTGAAGAAAGCTAAGAAACAGGCCAGGAGGAACAATCCCACAGAGAAATTCACAGAATCATCTATTGACTGTTCCCCAAAACACATTGGAGCGCTGTCTCCTCGAAACAATGTAGACAATACAACTTCAGTAGATTTATTAGAAAAAAAACACAAGCATAAAGTGAAACATAAAAAGAAACATAAGATGCTGAAAAATAGAGATGAAAACACAAGCAAAAGTACTGAATCCGTAGACTATTTCAGTAATATAAAAGGTCAATGTCTGAAACAAAAGCTTTCCATTAGCTTACGTAGACTGAGCAGCAACTCTTACGAGAAACGTGACGATGATCCGGATGCTAGTGATGAATGGGAAGGCGAAACAGTACCTGACTTCCCTGCTAACAGTACGGAAGGTGTTGGAGGGCAGTTACTAAGGGTGTCTCCTGGAGATATTGTGTGGGGAAAGGTTGTGGGCTTTCCATGGTGGCCAGGCCGAGTGCTCAGTGTCACACCATCATCAAAGGCACATGTTGCATGGTATGCGTCTACAACATCATCTCTCATGCCTTGTGATAGCCTGAGTCCTTTCTTGGAGGATTATAAGGTGGGTACATGTTTTCCTTGGGTAATTATCATTAATTAGATATAGGCTCCGAGATATTTTGATAATGAGATGTAACATCATGCCTGTTAACCCCAAAGGGGGTAGGCAAAGGGGTGTAGTACATCCCCATGTTTTACCAGTTACATTTAAGTCCCATGTAATAAGTGGTGAGCCTATTGCCATACACCGGGCACAGTTCCAGACTCCAAATCACTACCAGAAATTCTAAGTTTCCAAAAGTCTTGTTATCATTAATGAAAATGTGAATAGCGTACTCTTGTTTATCATAGAGATCATAGGTGTACTAAATATGAAGTATGAAATCCAATGCAGATCCTTGTGGCTTATCTACTATCTGCACTCTCTCAATCCCTCAATTGAATGATAAATAAAATTTTATTGTTTGAGCTTTATATAAATTACATTGTCTCTGTTATCAACATTGGACATGAATGAAAAATTTGGTGATTTTCAAGATGGATAACAAGTTTAGGATGGTTATTCACCATCTTCTAAATAAAAAAAAAGTGAATTAAAGTGAATTAAATTCACATGTTCAAGGTTGCTAAATACTTGAACAATTCATAAACATTAAATCTGTTATGTTATCTATGCTCACATTGTTTTGATAGTTAACATGGAAATAAACCAGACGTTAATGTTGGACTCTCAGCCTATCCTATATGGAACCTGGCATGCAAATATGTTTATGTTATGATGTAGAGGGAATAGTTTTCTGTCATTGCTGGTTGTAGACTAACAACAAGCACAGAGGATTTCTCATAAATGTCACAATTTCTCTTAGAACCAATAAATAGAGTCAGTTCAGTTCTCTACCGCCTGGACTAGTTGTTCTTAAGCAGGTCACACTCTGCACTTTTGCTCTTGATTAGAATACATCTGTTACTATTCAACCTTAAATATCAACTAAAGATGAATAATCCAGAAACAGATGACACAGAAAAATTTTGGAATAACTATGTTGGTGTCAAATGAATTAAATGTGTTTGTTTCAGATTCGATTTGTCAAAAACAAGAAAGGTGCATACAAAGAGGCTGTGAAACTAGCAACCATTGAAGCGAAAAGTCTGGAATCTCATGAGGATCCGCTGGCGAGTCCCACCAGAACCAATCTAACCACAATGTCGCCGCACCCCATTGATGTGTTCTCCTAATTGTGATGTAAGAAATTCTGCCGAATTTAAACAATTTGATGTGATATCTCAATTAATTATTTGCACAAACTCATTGACCATTAGTTATAAGATATTGAAGCTGGTTAAGGTTATTTTGATTTTAGTTTATGGTTAAAAAAATGCCTAGCAAAAAAATTCCATAATGATAATAAATTGTACCTTAGGGTTTGATTGGGGCTTGTAATTTTGAAATTCAGATCATGTAGTCATAAGTCATTTGTTAATTAATATGTGTATTTATGATATAAATATATTGGAACCTTAAACTATGTTAAGGTCCCAATGAACAGTAAGAAGATATAAAATGAATGTTTATTACTAACCTATTTGAGACTTTCACTCATGAGCATGATCATTGACATGATCTGCTCAAACATGAGTTGTCTTAGTGGTTCAACAACACTAGAATATGTTAATGATATTGGTTGTCGTTATTGATATGCTTTTGGCATCATACAAATTATTTTGCTTTTCAAAAAAAACATTACTTTGTTTGAATACAGCTTCCAGTCTTGTTATAAAGTTGATGATAAGAATTGAAAAGTTTGCAAATGGTTATTTCTTGTTGCATGTCTGATTCTTAAAATTTAAAATGCCGATATTGCAAACCGTATAATAAAGCTGCCTGAACATTTCTTCCAAAAACGATATATATAATATTTATAATACCAGGTATGTATACACTATACAGTTAACATTGTATTATAATTTAGACTAATCGAGCTAGCATACCATTATAATTCTGAGCATCTGTTCCAAATACAAAAAAAGATAGCATCATTGTATACTAAATATGGTTTCAGATAAGTATAGATAAATTACTATTGTACTCAAGTTTTTAATTGAAATAAGTGAATACTCAATTGTTAAAAGCATAGATGTATTTAATTTACATAGAGACTGATTAATCTTTGTAATGCAATGCAATGTTATGTCATTAATAATAACAGATGTTTCTTTTAGAATGTGGCATTGTAGTTCATTGGAAAAACAATCTTTTATATGCAAATAACACAATATTTCTTTTTGTTTTTATATTTTATTTGTTTATGTTAAAAACTTGAGTCAAACTGTGCTGTACCTTATAAATATTGATATGAATATTTCTGATTTTTGTTATTAACAATGGCAACATTCTATAAATTATTTTTAACGTGTATATGTAGCATGCGTGTCTGGTTAAAAAAGTGCAATAGATTTTTATAAAAGCATAAATTTTATGCAGCTTTTAAATGTTAGATTAATATTGTTGTTAGAATTCTTCTAAACAACTAAAGTTGCAGAAAACGATATTATTATTATATGACTAAAAAAATTAAAGATGTTTCCTCTATTGTTAAACATCTTCAGACTTAACACAGCTGTTTGTCATAAGGATCTCTATAAATGCCAAAAATGGTATTCTTACACACATTTCATTTTATAATTGTGATATACATACATACCATACTTAGATTAGACCAACAGGAAGAAAATTTAAAATACTCTATGGTCTACATATTTACAGATATTTAAATAAGAAAAATATAAATGTAGATTTATTATTATCACAGTTATTTTTATAAAATGCAAGTGTAAAATAAAGGAAAATAGCTTTTCAACATTAAGTCAAAT
>DWEE01000537.1:0-16670 GCA_018245755.1 Parelbella macleannani | reverse complement strand
CTTTATTGATATTAGTAGATATTATCTTTATTGATTTGATTTTTTATTTATATATTTACTATTAATTTATTTTACAATAGCACTAATGCCTTGTAAGTCTTTACCAGTCCAAATTTGATAAAAGTCAAACTGTGATAAGCGTCATATATGAACGAAGAAATAAAGATTAGATTGATCTTTATTAAATCATCTTATCTTTTTAATAATGACACACTCATTAACATTCCCTTAAGGACAATGCTCCGTAATATATTTATTTATTTTTCCAATCTCGTACAATTCGAAACCACAAGTCCTTTTAAAATAATTTTCATTGTGAAAGAAGGGCTCAGCCCAAGAATCCTATAGTAGAATGATGAAGGGTTGAAAAATATTTTAGTTTAGTGGCAACCCTACCAACACTAAGCGTTAGAGCATCAAATAGCTCAGCGAGGGCTATATTCATTAGCGGACACTTGTTCAATGAGCGCTTGAAGCGCTGGATGTTATAGGGAGTGTGTACAGAACACACGCGCAAATCATCGTGCTGTGTTTACCGTGGCAATTGGGTGTATGATGGACACGTGTCTGATTATACAGTATCGATTATAGTTTGATGATGCTGATGTTGATGATGTTGATGGTAATGATGATGGTAGTAATGATTAATGAAGGTGATGATGTATTTTATGGAAATCAATAGTACACGCGGTTACAAAAATTGTATTTGTATTCTTGCTTTCAAAAGGTTTGCGGGCTATAAATGAGTTGGCTTTAGTCATAAGTGTTTAAAAAAGTGATCTGTTTTTGATGCTTATATAGAAGGAGAAATACGTACCTATTTAGTAGGTTATAACAAAAAGGGACATCACGCCTATAATCCTAAAAAAGGGAAGACGAAGGAATGTATAATCTCACATTTCACCAGTGACGTTTACGTCCCACTATAGAATAGGTGGTAAGCCATGCATTGGTCATGTACCAGGCACAGATCGAGACTAAAAGCCACCAATATAAAGATACAGTATAATCTAATAATGTTACTCCAAGGCCTAGAATCAGGCACAAAATATTGCATGGTACGTTCTGGGTTTCCTCACTCATACACTATGAGCCCAATATTCAGTGCGCTTGTTAAACAAGTGCCGACCGTTGGCTCATACAGCTCCATGGAATATTTATTATTCTCCCAACGGCTATTAGAGTGGACAGTTACTATAGCAAGGCTTCATATATTACCGTACATTGAAATATAGTGCGAATATGCAATACAACTAAAACAGTTGAAGCTGTATGTTTTCTCACGCAAGTCAAAGTAAAAGAGTAAAATTACAATTTTTAAATAAAGAATGAATAAACATTTTAACGGCCCCACGATTTTTTTTCCACTCATAATGCCAGTCAATGGATAACGTGTATTTCTGTATGACGTAGGTAGTCGTAGCTTGATCAAACATATTTTTGGCAAAAAGCCAACATCCCTTTTGTTCGATTTTGGTTTGGTTTTTAGTTCGCAGTTCCTTTACACCTTAGTGTTATATCTGCATGGAAAATTTTTAGTTCATGTCTAGTAGAAATAATACATTTTATACGACACAATTATTTAAATAAAATCTTTAGGGAATAATAGATATTCTGTGACTTATTACGTGATAAGAAAACTTAAAATCGTATTGTTTCATAACTGTTTACCACACCACAACGCCTGTATTTTCCCGAAGAGGTAGGCCCAGTAGTATAGTACACTCTCACGATTCACCAGTTTTAAAAATCCCACCATGGAGTAGAAATCAGTATTACAAATATATCTTAAATTCACAGTATATTTACATAACAAATTCAAATGTATTTCACGCTTAAAAAATTGAAGTGTAATTCCACGAGCTCTGCAAACGAACCAGCAAAGTGCGAGAAAGGCGTTGGAGCTCATGAACACACTACTAAAGCGATGCAAGAGTACATATAAACGTTGGTATTTATTTACGTAGAAACCAGTTGAAATTGGCAGCCTGTTTCATTATTATTGTCATTTCGTTCAATTTTGTTTCGCAATAGGCTTACCCCGTATACCATGGAGGAACATGATAACTGGTAAATCGTGAGAGTCCATTGTACGCTTCTGTTTACCCCTGTTGCGAAATACAGATGTGATTAATAATTATTATTATCAAATCAATTACTTTAGGCTTACCTCCTATTCCGTGGTAGCGCACGATAACTGGTAAATTGTGGAAGCAGAACACATGCCTCTACTCACCCCTGCAGGGAAATACAGGTGTGATCTATTCCTTCTTTCATCTATTCCTTCATTCATCCACTCATTCGTTCATCCACTCATTCTTTCATCCACTTATTTATTCATCCATTTATTATTTTAGTCCTTCGTTTATTCACGTCTTCAATTCATGATGAGGAAATAAATTACGTTTTTAATTATATCATCTAATTCGTAATTAGAACATCACATGTAATGTGAGTCGGTAAATGGTAAATGTATGAAGTGTTGATTCCTGTAAGCATTACAAGTATGTCTGGTGTACCACTCCGTTGAAACTTACATTCATATTTAACTTAGCGAAGTAAACTTACTTTAACGCTTGAGTATTCATGTATTCTAAGTGCTTAAGTTATGGCACAAACATTTACATTTTTTCCTTTAACCCTCGTTGTACAAAGTGTAAATTTTCACGATAACTTATTACGATTCCAACTAAATTTTACAAGATGTATATCCCTTTACTGTTCGTCATGGATCCTATCGCAGAATAGGTAGGGATAGTCTAGTCTATCACTACCCCAGTCTGCCACGCTGACTAAGTAAGGATTGCCAGACACACCTTAGAGAACATTATGGAGTATAAGACAAGCTTCCTCGCGGTTTTTCCCTTCACCGTTACAGCTAGTGACGTTTATTGTTTACAACAAATTTTGTGATACATACATTATATTTTATAGTACTTTAAGCATGTTTTTTACTATACTTTTTCGTTATTATAGGTACATTGAGCATATCTTTTTATATTATAGGGTGATATAACCATGGATAACTGCCAAATCTCATCATTCCCTTTTTTAATCTTCTGTACATAACTAGCGTTAACAATGTAGTAAACGATACTAGTCCTTCACATATAAATCGGCTTATTAATTCCGGAATTAAGTGAAATATGCACTAGACTACATTCACTAACTTCTATTCAGACTTGTCAATTTCGTTGCATTTCAATGTAGGCTAAGCAACGCTCATAGCAGTGAAGGCTTGAGCTGAAATACTTGTGTTATATAATTTGAGCGCAACGACCCCCGTGCTAGTAATGAGCGGCTGAAGGAACAATGGCTCCTCACCCTCAGTTATGCGCTGAAAGGAAATAATCCCACTACTGGAACTGGGATTGGGAACGCTGGAACAGCGGGTCCTCCGCTTAATGCTAAGCGGCAGCTGAGCTTTTTTAACCAATCCTTTTAGAATTTAATACAAAAGAGATCCTTGAGAAGTCATTGATATATGACTTATAATTTTAGCTTTGTTGGGTAATAGAGTGACATATCAATAGGTACAAAGCTTGTTATTGCAGTCTACTTGCAACAAATCAAGTTAAAAAAAATTGTTACGAAATGAGAGTTAGAATAAGAAAGAGAGTATGTAATGGCAAAACATTTTCAAATATATATTTTTTAAAGTTAAGAGAGTAGCAGGCGAGCAGGCAGCAGTTACAAGTGGCCTCTGCAGCCCATGGACATATGCCGCCGGACTCGAACAAGTCCGTGGAAATAGGAATGTTAGTGTCAGTTACTTTAAATAATATAAGTCGTTAGTTTAATTATTTTAATATCCATCTGTTACTGAGCTAATGTTACACGTTACGTGTTTGAGGAAAGTGACGAATGTTGAAAAAGCACGTCAAGTTTATAAGGATGGAGCAATTTATAATTCGGTGTGCTCTGTCCACCCAGCAGTAAGGGACCTGGCGTGATGATATAGTAATAATAATAATCTGTAATATAGACACCGTTAAAATGACCATAGCGTCCCATGTGGGTGTTAGCCTCTATGGTGTCATGGTAATAGTTCTGTGCTGAAACTCGGTCAGACTCGACCGGCCTCGTTAGGACAATAAAATAATTTCGTTTCTGTATTTACTGTTAAAGTTTTGTAACCAGTATCGTAGTGCCGTTTTAATGTTCATTAAAAATTTAAAATGCAAATATGTAGTATTAAATTTGAATAAATATTCAATTAGTTTTATTACTTATAGAATTTATTTAATCATAATTAACTAAGGGACTAATAGGATAAACCTGCAGTCATCCATTGGCCCCCATGATTTAGACCCCGTCGTGAGTTTACGTGTAATATCTAAAATGTTAACATTTCATGTTTCAATTCAATTCAATATTGACTTTAATAATTGTTAATTAAATAGTAGTTATCAATAAACAAATTAATAAAAAATAATTAATATATTACATTTTAATATTTAATATATTAATATTGTATATTTTAATTAATATATTACTGCTTTGCTGGTGGAGTGGCTCCAAGCGCGACTGCTGATCGAGTGATCCTGGGTTCGAATCCCGGGTCAGATACTATTTTATTTCTCCAATTTAAATTTTTTCGTAGATTTTTCTAGTAGTGACTCAGAGCCTGAATCTGAGCCTGGTGTACGACAATAGGCTCACCATCTATTCCATTATGGGACATAAACGTTACTGGTGAAACGTGTGAGTGTACTATATTCCGCTGCTTATTTCTTAAGGGTTTACAATCGTGAATTTACTTTGAAGTTATGTTAATGTAATACATTTTTTCTATTCACTAAAGTATTTTTGAACGTTTTACCCGCATCAAAAGCCAAATAAATACCTACATAGTAATTTCGCCCATCTAAATAAAATGAAATAAAACGTGAAATATCTCAACAATTCAACTCTCATTAGCCGTAAAAGTTTCTGTTGTACATTTACATAACTAATTGGGCTATTTTCTGCCAATTTCGTGAAATTCTAGTTTTTGCTTGGTAGTTATTTGTTTACTTTTACATTTAATTCGCTATTTTAAGGACAATAAAGGTTAGTGTGATTTTTATACTGAATTTATTATATACTAAAGATTTTCAAACGGGTTTTATGGAGAATATGAATAATATAATCGAACATACGTATTCATTAACGGTTTACCTTTTACACATTATTATTATGTCTCATTCTGTTCTAATTCTCTATCTCACGCTGTGTCTCAGTTTGATTTGGCGTATTTTATATATTACAGAAAGATAATTATATTACGATTAATATAAATAAAGTATTACGATGAACATAGTTGTGTTGGCAGCTTGAAATCAGCCTGCGTGTTTGTTCCATTGATGTTACATAAAAAGAAAACATCGATAAAAAAAAACGTCTTTCATTTTATTATTTTTATATGATTGAATTTAATGTACAATTATAACGCCGCATCTGTATTTTCCCAAAGGGGTAGAAAGAGGAGTGTAGTGTCAATGTACAATACCCCTTTTACACATAAGTATAAAATATATCACCAATTTAGTTGCTGTTAGTTGAAGTCTAAAGCTGTAATCCGCCCGCAGTCAAAACAGCGACTGCGCGTACATAATATACAACAAAGTTGTTGAAGTTTACACAAACAGTGAAATATGGATTTAAGTTGTAAACACATTTGATATATTAACTCGGAATAAACATGCATTTCGCCGAAAGAGCCTGTGACAGGATAAACGGCAGCTAAGCCGAAAGAGCTAGCAACTGGGTATGAACGGCAACCATAGCGAGGAAGTCAGTGATAGCGTGACAGGCACTGCCACGTTATTATATATCTGTGTGTATTAGTTTTGATTTATTTCATTTCGGATATCATAAAGCTTATTTATAGCTCAAAGTCGCTCAAGTACCAATGGAAAGAGCTTACGTATTTCTGTACGCGACAGAATGCGTGATTATGAAATCCGATAACAATACAATACACATGCTCTTTACTTCTATAAGATGAATATCATCATCACCATTAGCATCACCATTAACATCATCATTAGCATCATCATTATCATAATCAACATCATCAAACTCATCAATATAATCACATCATCAGCACCAACAATATTATCGCCACTATTCTACTGTAGAACACGGGACGTTATTCAGAATATTAACGTTTAAGACCGCAGACTGTGAAACATAGTTACGTTATTACCTTACAAAGATAAATATGACTCACGGTAAATTAATAAATTTTGTTCAAAGCACCATTAAGTGGTCTTGGGTTACTTTCGTGTGTTGGCTGCGTATAAAACATGGAGTGAAGCGGGCGAAGGACGTCTAGAGGTCTCGTCTTCGAAAGACGAACGGCACTCGTTATTTATCGTATCGCGAGCGCGCACGAAACGCCGAATGAATAAACGCTTAGAAATTAGGCCATTTACATACTTGCTGCTGTAATATTAAAAAGCTTTTTTTTATCATTAACATACCTGTGTATATTATTGAAAGTGTAAGCATAGAAGTGCAGTACTGTCACTTTATACCAGTTATGTTAACGTCCTAGGAAGCCTGTCGCCATATTTTCCACATTGATCTCTAATATGGTGTATTTTACGAAGTTTAGTAAACAAAATTCTATGAACACAACTTAGTCTACAGTTAGAATACTGAATGCTAAGTATTCATGAAATTTGTCTTGAGTTTATTACGTTAACTTAAATTGTATGTTCATATATGTAAAAATTAACACATAGTGTTCGATACTAAATTCATTTTGCTTGCCATTAATTCTAACCTATATTTATGTATATATACGTACATGCTATACAGGTGATTGTATCTGGAAATATAAATACCAGGAGTATTCCATTCAGAAATTCCATTTGCAGGAACGGAATTCCTCTTAATTGCCGTTGTTAATTTGCCCATGTAATATTATTAATTAACATTCTCAGTTTCGTGTTCGAGTAAACAGGTCGATTTTATCGGATTTAAAATAGACAATATACGTACATTGTTTTTTATACTGCCTGTAAAAGAGCATTTGCATTTCCCAACAATACTCACTGCCAGTAAGTATTTCAGAATCTGTCAGTAAAAAGTTATATTATGCAATTATATTTCGTAGGACAGTCAAGTCGGTTCTGGTTTTTAAATATAACAATACAACGTTATCACAATTTGCCACTGCGTATTTAAAACATACATTTAGGACATACATTTTTACTACCTCGGACTGTCATCCATATCGAGACACTTTTATGAACAGGGTGATATATTTTTTCGCTAATTTGTCGCTGATACACTCTTCTAAAGAGTGCATTCCCTCCCATTTTTCTCTCCCATTTTTTACATTTTTCCCAATTCGTAGAACAAGGAATTATTGAAGAGTAAGTAGGCACTGTATGGGCAAACGTGATACGTTCTAGGCTACATCTCGATAACAACAAGCGAGGTTATAATCAAATACTGTTATAAAAAATTAACATGAACGCAATCTTTTTTAATATCCATCGAAGGGCTATTGGCACAGTTGTACCAAGGGCGAGTAGGGTGTAGGGGACTCACAAGGCGACGTGCGTGCCAGGCAGCGGGACATAAAAAAGCTTGGAACGAACAAGGAAATGTTTAAACAATTTATGACACTCAAGTCACGCTGATGTAGCCCCGCTGTGAACAGCCTTAAGGTTATTATATAAAAAGCTATAATATATAGGTAATATTAAGCGAGACATATTGTAATATATTACAATATATTTTCTATATTAACGCTCCAGTGACCGCACGCATAGCTATAACATAAATGTATTTCTTTCGGTGTTAAAAATATGAACAGACTCGAGCCATACATATGTATGTATCTCGGTATATTAAGATATTGCGAAGGTAATGACTGCAGAGATATATATTATAGCGTAGCTACCAACTGTGACAGTTTGCCATGACATATATAGCACAGTACATTATTACGTATTACAGCTCCGTCTATGACGACCTTTATTCTTGAAATATATTGCCGAAACGCGCGAACAAAAATGTTTCGGGGCGCTGTCATTAATCTTGCGTTGTATTAAAACGCGGGAAATGGTTGATTGATTTAGTGTAAACAAAGTGGATAGCGCGGCAGTGATTCATTTCGCATTCAAATTACGAGTGTTACATTAGTTAGTGATAAAAATAGGTTATGTCTGTTATAAAAATGGTGAATACTTTAGGAATGTTATTAGCGTTGTTTTCATGCTGAATTATGTGCGCTCTGCGTACCCCGTGAGAGACTTGGCGTGAAGATATGTATGTAACTATGATGGGTTTGGAATCAGAAGTATTTAAGCGATCGTGCGTATATGTAGTATGTCAGGTCTTTAAGGACTTCGCTTTGGTGCTCTCTATCCACCATGTAAGGGACCTGACGTGATGATAAAATAATAATCATGAAAATGTAGCGTCGCCCGAAGAATTATCAAATTGACCTCTTAAAGTGTGGCCTCTGATATAGATACGTGTGACATTTTATATAGAAACGAGTTTTACCCAAAGACTCGAAAAAATATTTCTACCCTCCATATGAAATCAATTTCCACTACCCGTGAATTATATTTTTATCATTATCAATGAAATCATAATAATAAGTTTTCTTAACGAGGAAAATTCTCTTTATGTAACTTCCTCTTCGTAATATTGTTATACTAGTTTTAGGAATTTAATTGTATTTACGTACCTTACGTTTTTAGGTACCGAACGTAAGAAAAAAATTTTTGATTTATTTATAGACATGGACATAATAGTTGAAATAGAAAAAAATCTATAGAACTTTCTATACTAATGAGTCATTGCACGCATTAAACTGTTACGTTCAAAGAAAACACAACTTTCCTCGCTCATTGTTCATGCTTACACCCAAATAACAAGAATTACACATTTAACCAAACACAGAAATCCTGAAACACACACAAATTACAAACTGACATTTACTCTGTCAACAACAGCTAATGGAATTTAATAAACGGAGATATACGTAGGCACTTAATTAGACGTCTCCCATATCTCCATCCGTTCGTGGCCTTGATAAGGGTCCTCTATATCATACCTTGACGTTGGAATGTAGCAAGGCGTTGATCTCGGAGCGCCCGTCCCACATTCCGCGTAGATAGCTATGAAATACTACAGCAAACAGGTGTCAAGTGTTAAACAATCAAGAGCCTTATAAAGTATTTAAATATCACGATAAATGTTAGATTAGAATTTATACAGTGTTTATCTCAAACCGGCAGCTTTAGTATGGGACGTGAGCGACAGAACTTTTTTCGTTGGCTGGATTTCAATTGTAATAACTTACTTTGTGATTCTTTCGGGAAAGAAGTATTTTATTGTATAATAATATGTGTACTATATTTTACCTAATGCTATTGTATTATAATACAATAAATAGATAACGAATCACATATTAAAATAAAATATATATGCAAAGACAAAGTTCAAGTTGTGTCTGAACAATATATGTACATACATAGATATAGGTAATTATATAATTATTCTTATCGTATATTTTTTAAAGGTACGATCTTCTTTCACAGAGCACCTGACAGCACTGTCGCACCAGTCGCAGAACAAGACAGCCGTCCTCTTCTCGCAAGTGTACAGGAACCACGCGACGCGGGCGCATGCACCTCTCGCTCAGTTATACGATGATATCCGAACACTTATCCGATCGAAAGCCGAACAAGAAGCTACTAGCTCGGAAGAACTCGGCCTACCCTCACCGAAAGACCTCGCGGCCAGCACGAAGAAATTCTTCCGAGAAGTTTTTCCAGTGGCTTATCAAAATGTCCTAAGGCTGGACTCAAAGCAGTTCACGCCCGAGTACGAAGCCTGCTTGAAAGACGCGTATGACGCCGTGCAGCCATTTGGAGAAGTGCCACAACAAGTAAGTATATTTAAATACCTAATGTTTGTACACAAATTGCAATATATTATTTATAATGTGCAAATTAGAATAGATACAAAGACAAAAAGACATTGTTTAAATATTTAAAAAAAAACAATATGTTGTAGCCTAGAACTGTTAACCAGAAGATTCCTCACCTCGTCATCACTAGCTTCAGGTTTCCCGTAGCGGATGTTCTCTTTAACACTGGTGGCAAACAGCACCGGCTCCTGACTGATCAGCCCGAGCGCTCGGCCACGCAGCCACTTGCAGTCCAGCGAGCGCAGATCAACACCGTCTATGGTCACTGAACCATCATTTATGTCATAGAACCTAAATCGAGACAAATTGTTTTTCGTTTTAATATACTGGATGTATTTCTTACAGTGGTTATAGTTTCACATAACAGTTAACATAACAGTTAACATAACAGTTAACATAACAATTGATAATAAAACATTTTGTTTGAGTTTGAAAGGTGTGGTTGCCAGCTGCACACATATAGCTACTGCAGCAAACAACCTTCTCGGGTCACACTAGTAACAACACCTCCATGACCAACTTCAAATAAGATGACTAACAAGTAATACTAATTAAATTCTTATTAACTTAGCCATGTACTTATTAAGCATACTTCACTCACCCAAGAGAACACGGTGAAGAAGTCTGAATGTACAAGCTTCCTTACAATGTTTCCCTTCACCATTATAGTGAACGACTTAATCTCATAAACACATCACTTTCCACTTACAGAAACACATTTATAGAGCTAAAACTCTAAACCACTATGCTATCAATGTTATTGTAAACATTCAATACACCCACACAATAACACTATCTTGGTATTTAAGGTAACTTCTACCGTTCCTTTGTTTACTATTCAGCCCTTGAAATAACTATATAATTGTGTCTCAATATGTAAATACACAAACCACCAGGTATATTAAACTAACTCGATATTAATCTCAGTTTATTCTGAGAGGCCAACAAAATTCTATCTAGACGAAAATCATATCATATCACCTTTCTAATAGTGCTGCAATGGTAGACTTGCCGTTGCCTGATGTCCCAACAATAGCCACAGTTTTTCCCGCAGGTATTTTCAAATTGAAGTTTTTCAAAATTACCTAAAATAAAAATAATCAAGTGTAATAAAAATCCCTTGCACAAAACAATATTATTACAGTAACAGTTGCTGATGACATTTTTAAGTGCTCATCATAATAAACAAATTGTTATTTGAAAAAAAAAATATTATTAATAAACTGTTGTTTATGTATCAAAATAATGTAAACTTATAAATACCAAATAAAATGATCCATATTATTAAGATTTGGACCCAGCTTTAAATAAATTCCCAGTCCTATTCCTGCAATTTAGTAACCAATTACTTTTATTATATCATCAAGCCAGGTCCTGCACTGACAGACATTAACAAAGGCTCATTAACTCACCGCTTCAGGCCGCGTTGGGTAAGCGAAAGTCACATCCTTAAATTCTATATCACCACGGAATTCATGATACTTTATAATCTTGGTACCGGATGTATCCATAACAGGCACTTTATTAATGTACTGGAAGTAAAACAATGAGTTTAGACCTCTAAATAAAAATAAGCCATAAAAACTAGCTACAATGCCCTGATAGAATTGGAAGAATTTAGTTCACTTTACACAATTTGGGGAAATCTTAAAGACAGCTTATCATGCTGCTACAAACTACTACGATATTAAATTTATTTGCCCCTACTGCGAGTACATAGGTAATATAAAAAGATTCACCTCAAAAACTCGCCCTCCAGCGCTTATACCTTTCACTACAGAACCGAACAGTAAAGACAATTGGGCGACAGATCTCTGTACTGTTTGTGCGTTGACTAGAAAGGCCATGACATCACCGGCCGACATCTGCCCTGTCGACATAAGATGGCCGCCGAGGAACATTGTCGACAACACCATACTGCAAAAAGAATAAATTGAATTTGCACAGCTACACGACATCAATACTTATTGCATAGATAATAATATTTGTATTTCTGCAATTTCCAAGACTTGGCTAGACTTTCCCCATGATCCCCTTCATTCACTAGCGTTCTAATTAAAAATAACTGCCTGATATGACAATACATATTATATATAATACATTGTTCATAAAGTTCTACAACTACAGGCTGCTGTCACGTGATTAGTTCTATAACTAGTTTTTCTACGTCAAACGCTGACCCTTTCGTAATTACCACGTTCATAAATTAACATGGAAATTATATGCCAGCCACAAAACCATTACTCACCCGTTTAAGAACAAATTCGTCCCAGCCTGGAACAGTCCCACGCCTAATCCCAGCTCCATGCTTAGATCAGCGGCTGTATTACACTCCTCCGCGAATATTCGCGCCTCGTTCTCTTCGCCCGCGAACGCTCGCACCGTCCTGATGTTCGCTATCGCTTCTTCCGCTACTAATGTGGCTTTCTCTATCTGTAAATGTTGAAACCTTTGTATCTTTATCTATTCTGTGTTGATAACAGAGGTATAAGGATTTCAGAGGTATAGAGGATAACAGAGGTATAAGGTATAAGGAGGAAGTGGCGTAAACTAAGCCGTATACTAAGCCAACTTGATTCAAGGTTGCAGACTATTCAAGTTACCTTCTCCTTCTGAGAAGACAACCATTACCACTTCTCGTAAAAGTAACTTGTCAGGCAGGATAAAAGTAGTTAAAAGTTCATTAGTTATTTATTTATTTTTTCATTATAGATATACATGTATGTGTTTATGTGTGTGTGTGTGTATACTTGCCTGACCCTGTGCTTCTCTGGACAATTTTCTCAAAAGCGAGCCAATGAAGGTACCACCGACCACAACAGATGGTATGCATATCATAGTGAGACCAGTTAAATGTGGAGATATAATAAGAAGACTCACTGCTGACCCAACTACCTAAAAAATAATTGGTTTTAATGAAAAAGTAACCTGATTGAATACCACATTATAGAGATTATGAAAGAAATAAAAACTCATTACCTACATAGTCTCAAACAGTAAAAAAATTCTTAAATTCAAATGGGTGTATTGCCGATTGGAGCCATCAAAAAATCTATTGCATCTTAGTGAGTATGTTAATGGTTTAGTTGAGGAAAAACAATATCAAAATTTTTCTGTTCAGTTGTTGAAGTAGACAAATTTAATACCTCTGTAGCCTATTCCAAGACTAAGACTCCTACTACATATACATAAACAAAAACAATACTAAGTGAAACATAATAATTGGTATAGTAACATGGTGAGGATAAAGTTTTATTCATTCTTATTGTAAGTAAATATCAATACTACTAGGACATTTTCTTTAATGAGAATATTCTACTAATTATTCATTTTTCATTCACTATTTAATGAAGCAATTTAAATGAAACAAACTTGATTCCACATGTATGTACATCACTAAATTGTAAAGTAAGATATGAAATAATATTTATGTAGATAGGATTTTCAAAATTAAAATTTGGAATAAATGCTCACCTGAGTTATAGCTCTTAAGCCTCCAGAAATAGTTTGCTTGAAGGAACTTTTGAAATCTTGCACATCTACTGTTATCCTGTAGGAAGTGGAATATAACCACAAATAAAAATAACAAGTTACACAGAATAGATGCTGAAATACTGTTGGAATAGTATTCTAACAGAATAGATGGAATAACTTAAAATGTTAATAGATACTGTAGCACAACTCACATTTCCAAAATTCAGATAAGCTTTTTCATAGTGTTAAAGAATATATCATAGCCAACACATTTTTTAACTCTTATAAGTCTACAAATTTTAAAACATTTTATCAATATGTCACATTAAAGATTACCTGTTAACTAATTCTCCAGTTCTCTCTTGATCAAAAAATGCCAAATCCTGATGTAGGATGGAGACAAAGAGGTCCTGTTTCATTTGTGCCGCCACTCTCTCACCAACTTGTGCGAGTAAGTCAATGTAGAAGAAGGTGAAAATAGCCTAAAAGACAATTTTAGGATTTATTATTATTACACCTATAAAAATATTTAAATCTTGTGTAAATTGACAGTTTTGATGTATATGAATTTATTTAATACTACAATTTCTTCAACATATAAAAACATATCAGTTCGTTAATATTGTAGTAAATAAAAATGTTACAACTACAGTTTAAGAATCATTACCTGTCCAATATACAATGAAATCAATTTAAGTGCTGGCATCTTTATTTCTTCTATGAAGTCGGCAGTGGGATTATGTTTCATACTGGCTAGCACATTTACTACAACACCAAGCATAGCAGGAATGTACACATTGAGAAAGGCGACAGCCAGTGCTGACTGAAACAGTTATTAACACTTCATTGATTTCAAAATTAAATTTTCAACACAAAAAGTTTTTTAATGAAGTTTTCATTATATTATTATATAATATTAATATCATTAATGTTCTGTGGTTACTCTGCACAACACAATGTTACACACAATATGTACTTATCTCTATTATTTTATAACAGATATTAAAAACTATATGAAAGTAAAATTGGTATATATTTAGGTACTTATAAAATTGCAGCTGTATTAGTAAAAATTCTAGGTAGAGACATCTATACATTTTTTTATGAATTATTTCATTCTACTTACAGCAACTGCAGCTAGTAACAGCCATTTATGTGGCACCAGGTATTGAAAAAATTTATTCCAGTCAAATTTTCCACTATCATCATTGACATTCGGTCTCCTCTGTATAACCCTTGAATGTACTTGGGCCTTACATAATACAGATATATCATTTAGTAATAAGCGTGCTGCTAACCCTAAACTGACTCCTGTGCATAATTTCCACGGACTACAAGCTTGTAGAAGCGTGGACTTTAATCCTTTTTCAGCCGAAATTTGTGCGTCCGAAACATATCGCTTTATCACTTGAGACGGCTTATTCTTAACCAAATGTACAAAGTATCCATTGCTCTTCACCGCCAATAACCTGAAAATAACACGAATATATATACATTCATACTTGTTACATTTAAAAAATCATAAAACCGTAAATATTTTGATTATGAATTATCATTACCTCTGCCGCGTGAAATTACATGACTGTCCTTGAATTAATTGCCACATTTTTCAGCAACGAAAGATTCTGTCTTAAAACTTAAATGTTATTTATTCATAATTTACAAACAACAGGAAAATAACTAAGCAAAAAAATCATTTAGTTACGTTATGTACGCCATTCCGAATGTCAAGTCTCTAACGTCAGACATCATAAATGACAAAAGTAGGAAACTCGAACCACTTAGTATGTCTCTCTATACAGAAGTTTTAATCTTTAAAACATAGATGGCGTTAGTACTATATATCTGTGTAAAGAAATAAAAATGAAAGCAGGCGAGATTTAATATTTTGTTAGTTGTGTAATTTTATCAAATTTGTTATTAACTTTATAGTATATTATGGCCTTAACCCTCTCATTATGAGAGGACACTCATATTGTAACAGTGAAATTATAAAAATGTTGAAAATTATTTATTTTATTATTATAAACTTAACATGATGTCTGTAATTCCCGAACAGGTAGGCAGAGGAGTGTAGTACGCTCCCACGATTTACCAGTTACGTTTACGTTCCATGAAATAGGTGGTGAGCCTTTTACCATACACCGGTCACAGATCCAGATTCTGAGTATTAGAAATTAGGGATTTGAACCCAGAACCTCCCGATCGGCATTCGCGCTTGCAACCATTCGACTAGCGAGACAGTCATTAATATTATTAAAGTCAGTATTTAACTATTATACTAAGTAGTATTTACCTATGTTTAACGTTTTAATGTAACCTTTCATTTTATAATTTTTCTTTTATTATCTGATGATGCACTCGCTTATTACGGGTAATTTCTTATGCAGGGACACACAAGTAGATTATAGGTACCTACTCGTATTTACGTAAAATATTTGGGTTCAATTTTGACAACCTAACACAAAATGTATTAAATCCATAATATTAATACTTAGACTTCCTATCTATATACTTACTTATCAGTATGGTAAGTACAAACCTAAGTTTACATTTTTAAATTTATTTATAGCTTTCAAAAATTCCTAATATTTCACTCTATAAAAGATTTCGGCAGAAAAATTTAGATCTGTGTGAAAAGTTATGGCTCTTTTTAACACTTTCTGGATATAGATTCGCGTAGAATACTTAGAACTTGACACATATTTTAAATATAAGTATTTTGTAACCACGACATTGATTTTACGTTACCTTTGCCGAATTTTTTAGATAATTAGTACTTATTTATTCTACGTACTTACTCGTAGAAGCGCGCTTTCTGTTTTGGTACATATATTTCGAATGATCAGACACATGTTATAAGATTTTTTGATTTCTATTTGTAATGAATTGAATTGAATTTTCCTATTCATATTTGGCACAGCCACACAGATGGTCAAGAGCGCGCGTGCACCCTGATTTTAGCACCAATAAAACCTATTGTTTAACTCAAGTAGCGCGAGTGTAACGCAATTATTTGTATATCGCTGTTTTTTATTCGATTTTATACCATTTAAAGTCCCGTTGAAGAGCATTCGATGTGGGCGCATTATTGTTTAGGAATCTTTTGTTCTTTTCACTTCGCACAGTTGTGTTAGCGTCTTTTTAATTTCATAGCTTACTTTGTAATCTAAAATTTGGATTGAACTATGTCCAGAAAAGCATGTTTTATAGGTATGAAATTATTTATACCTACTAAAAATATACTATAAAT
>DWEE01000536.1:0-16683 GCA_018245755.1 Parelbella macleannani | reverse complement strand
TATGTAGGTATAAAACACGATTCTAATTATATACAGTCGGTCGAATATAAATAAACATACAGTATTAAAATGGCTGTCTTGTAATTACAGAGCAAATAAAATGTTAATTTAAAATACAAGTTACTTACAATTAAAATAAATATAAACCAAATATTAAAGCAAATATAAGGAGGTGTTCATAAATAATCATACGTTATTTAAGATTTGTTGTATTTGCGTCAGCCAAAAAGAGGTATCTACTTCGTACTTACCTTGAAATATTACCATATAACTGGTTCGTATTTACCCAGCTAATAAGGGAGGATGTTATTAAGCAACAAAAAGGGTGTGAGGTTCAACACAATTAATAAGCAAGGATTTTATTATGGTGTTATGGAATAAAAAAGGTTGAAATGGTAATATGTTATGAGGAAGGTGAGAGAACAAATCGTTAGCTGATGGATAATGGACTCACGGCGAATATGTCATCGATTAGTTTAGACGCGCTCGGTGTCTCGACCGAAATGTGCGCGCTTGATGATGAAGCAGATGGTGCATGCTTCGGAGATATGGAATCACTTTCCGCTGAAAGTAATATAAAAATTAAACACTATCAAATATAAATAAATATTCAAACGACAAGTACGATAAAAAAGTAGGGAATGTAGCGAAAGCTGTGCAAATAAGGAAGACAAATATCGATATTAAAAGTAAACAATGTAACACCGTCGTTGTGAATGAGAATAAAAAGTAACGATGCAAATGATTATGTATTATAAATCAAAAAAGCATAAATGTTTAAATATCCAGAAGGTTCAAAATATTCGTGATGTTAAAGTGCTTGTAAACATTGAGTACATTGAGGTAAAGAGATAAAATAAACAAGATGAAGTGAGTGTTAAGACAAAATTGCAAGATAAAAGAAAAGACGTTCAACATTACGCTTCAATGCACCTTATATAGTGCAAAATGTTTTTATCATCTCAGCGACCGCAATAGACAATGCGTTTGCTGCGGATGTCGTAAAAAATAAAAATATAATAAAAGCTGGAAGATAAAAATATCATCAAAATTACGAGGTCAACGGAGGCGCTGGGATTATCCTTGGGTACTGTCTGTTTCCCGCAGGTCGCGATTCCGTCTTATCGTAACCATAAAATTAAAATAAAATTTTCTCTAACATTATACTTTACATCACCTCCTAAATAACATTGTAGCACATTCCTTAAGATTTTGTAGCATTTTCCTTTTGTTAGTTAAGTGTATCATGATACAGCTTTAATTTCCTTCATAGCAATGCAAACTAATTTTAACATTTTGGTAGCTTAACGAATTTAATAGTTACATCAGCTTCCTTTCCACCTCATTTATTAACTTTTTCGTAAAAAAATTACAGTAGGTACATTAATTAAATAATTTTTCATGAATCACAAGTAAGCACCTGCTTGAACCGAGGCGGACTTCTGAACGGAAACATTGGTATTCGCAGCCGTGTTACTGAGGAAATTACCCACCGCTCTCAATGTTGAAATGGGGATCTGTAAAATGCGTTTCTTAGGGTGAAAAAATTATAAGTGTATGTTTCTATTTCCTTTCTGTGCATTTATTTTGTATTCATTGTAAAATAACGTTTTGAAATACAAATACATATTATGGGTTGTGAGTTATACATAATATGTGCCCACTTTATTATTATGTTATATTATATAACTTATTACAAAGTTTCTGTTACTTCTTTTTGTATAGCTTTGTTTATTTCCTTAAGGAACTTTTGACACAGTAAATAAAGTTGATGATCAAAACTATCTCATGAAGAAACTATTGGGATATCGTAATGCCTTACTTACATTGAATATATCCTGGAAGAAATTAGGATTCCTGGTGTACGTGACTTCTTTTGTGTAAACATGACCATCACCGTGAACACCAGCTCCAATCGAAGCATCAGCATTCACAGTTGCCTCAGCACCAGTGTCAATTCTCTTTTGGATAGCTTGGTCTACTTTGTAAACAGCTGGGGGCGAAACATCGCCGCCGGCTCCTATGTAACCGCCAACGTACGCTGTTTTGCGGAAATGTTGCCGACGTGGTTTATAGTGGGTATGGATGATATGTTTCTCTACCACTTGTGGTTGTGGTTCCACGTACACCTGTTCATTATACCGTTATTAAAATACCATTCAACGTCACAAAATTACCCACAACATCGTCAATATAATTACATATTAACACACAGTTGTTAATTACGTGCCCAGTTAATAGGCAATAATACAAATTGTTGCAACAAAAACATTTAGGTGCTGATAAATGTTATGTAAATGTTAAACATTTTTGAACTGCAGGCTGCCTCAAAGCCTTTGGTGCACAATCCTCTAGACTTCAAGACGAACCTTATAATTTCTAGGATTATAATTCCGTTGTGGCGTCATCCACGGCCGACGACTATATCCTTTATGTGGGCGTACTTCAAACACAGAATTAATTATATCTTCGAAATGAAAACTAGGATAAATTGATTTACGATAATAGTAATTATCCGGTCTCCATACTTTACTCACTTCTTTCACTACAACTGGTGGTGGTATATCACCTTTGACCTCTACTTTTGTTTGGATATTGCCTGCATTACTTAAAGGCTTTACTTCGTTGGCAGCATCAATATTGAAATTTGCTTCAACATTTTTCTGAATAGATTTCACTTCGGGCGGTTGGACATCATTTGTACTCGTATGCAAAACTCCTGCCGATCCTTGTACTGACGTTTCTCCAGCCTGTAAAAAGAACATACTGGGTTATTTAGGCACTTAAATGCAAATTTATAACATGCATTTGAAGCTATAATTTCCGATGATTGCACATGGTTGGTGAAATAAAATTTAAATAGCTTGTATGGTTTGAAAACAAAATGAAAGATATAATTATACATTTATGATTACAAGCTTAAACATGCTTGGTCATGATGCCGATGTACTATGATGGTTACTACTTCAAATTATTCTAATATCAAAATGTAGTTCTACAACTAGCTAATTGAAGAGTGAAGCATCCATACATGCAACGCGAACACTAAATATTACCAGAATTCGAACATAACACCATCTAAATAATGTTTTATAAGCACCAATATATTACGTGCAAGTGCTTAAGAATCTGAATATTTTACCTTCATGTGTAGGGTAGTCAGATGTTAGTTTCACTAATACCTACGGTAGATTTTATAAAATATGGATAAATAAGTTTTTCTTCGAATGTTGTTAGATATTTTATTACATAAAAAAATTTCGACCATATTTGTTCAGCTACAACAACAAATAGGTATAAAAAATTGCATAGTTAAGTATTATATAACCCTCGTCGGTAATTGTTAAGGAGAAATTGAGTAATACTAATAGCAATTGATATAAAAGCAATCATTTCACACGCAGTTTGAAACACGTATGACTCTTCTGCTTTTATTGCTGTTTATACTGAGCACGTAAAGCCTTCTCCAACTCCCTCCGCTGCTGTTTTTCTTCCTTTCTTCTCCTCCTTAGTTCTTTGCGGTTATCACCTACCAGTCCGGACGAAGCAAGGTTGTTTCCAGCTTGAGCTGATGCAAATCCACCACCAGCTGCTTTCGCGGAGTCGACGCCTCCAGCGAGACCTGCGGCGGCCTTCACGTTGCCTCCTGCAGTGGCTCCAGCAAAGAGACCACCTATAGAATGGAGAGCAAGACAACAATATGGCAATATGACTTTATTTATGTTAATTTCTAGTATCATTTAAGCATAATAATTTTCAATCTAATGTAGAAAACAGAGCTGCGTAATCACTATTTTTATTGCAATTTATAGTATTGGACTACCTCGTTAGTCAAGTGGTTGCGAGCGCGACTGCTGATCGAGAGATCTTTGCTTCGAACTCCGTATCACGTTCTGTTGACTCTTTCTAAGTTCAAATACCTTACAGTGTTGATAGACTTACAAACTATTTTACGATGGAACGTAAGCATAAATGGTGTTCCGTAGGAATGTATTATATTCTTCTGCCTAACTTCGAGGGCATTAGAGACGTGATGTTCCGTTACTTTTTTATTTGTAGTATTAAAATGGCCACCCCATTTTTTACTGAAATCGCAATTTCATTTTATTAAAATAGACAGTTTGTTCGCAAGTTTCTTATTGAAAGCTATTATGCATTACGATTATAATGATTATTGAGACCTTTAACGTATCGTTTGAGGAAATTGCACTTCTGTGTAGTAAAGTGTTATTACCTACTAAACAGGTAGATTATTCCAATGTCATTGGCAACTTGATTTATACGCAATAATAATTGTTGTTTAATCATAATTAAATAATACAGTGCGGGATAGTGTCCATTAGGAACAGTATTATGTCTAGCAACGGACTGAGACAAACATAATATGATGATAACCAAATATTTTAAAGTAAGCATTCATTAGAGCATTCAAAATGAGCAATCATTGGAATCACACGCTTTGTATGCACATTTATTACTACTATTGATCGGACAGCATAAATCCTAACAGATTACCTCTAGAATAATCTAATTTTTAATCAATTTTTTTTGGTACTTACGTTCACAATTCTTGAGATTCAATTGTAAAAATTAATATTATTGTTAACAATTATTAATATATGACAAAACAATTGTCTATGGTATTGATAAGGCATACCTGACGCCCCGCCAACTTCATCCACGGAGCCTCCGAGGCCGGCTCGCGCTGACGGGCCATGTGGAGTTCCAGCCTCGGCGAACAATCCACCCGCGGTACCTTTGCCGTCTGAGAAAGATAAATATTAGAAATATGATGAGTTTAGATGCCTTTTAAAACATATTAAAATTATTATTTGGAAAGCTATAACAGATAATTTTTATATTCCGTCCAATCTCTATTTCTTATCATGGTAAGATTTATTTATTAGGTAATGGTTATTATAACCGTTGTACGGCACTACCCTATCCTATTACTAATTATCATATCTTCTACCTGAAGGTTGCTTTGATGAGATCGCTCTGATGGCGCTACGGGGCCACTTTTTGTATACCCTAGCATTTAGAAATATCTGTGTGTACATATATAATTTTCTACCGGAGTAAACCGTCAACTATATTCTTAATAACATAATAATAAGTCAATATTCCAACTCAGCTTTGGTGTATGCAGTGACAAATGCAGAAGAAGCACGTCAAGACAGTAAGAATTTTTATTATATATTATTGAGAGCTTACGGTATAATAACAATAACCTTTGATAGTATTAAAAACATGTCCACATCAAAATAAGAAACGAAAACAATAAGAATTACACTTAGTGTCCATATGAACTTAATGTAAATAAAATATAACCCTCTCAATATGAGAGGAGACCCATATTCCAACAGTGGAATGATAAATAGGTCGGTTATTATAAATAAAATATAACATATTAATAAAACTACCGTAATTCAGTTAGTAAAAGTAAAATATAATTATAATTACAGTAAGTTGTTATAACTTTACTTTTGTCTTAAAAGGTAAACGGTCACCAATTATATTTTGATTCGAGGTACTTATTAAAACAAAATGTAAGCTTAAACCTAAACATGTACAAATATATTACGAAATAACATGTAGGTACCTACGCTTTATCAATGGAAAAATCCCAAGTGTTGTTTACCACTCGGATCATAATTGCGACGTATTATAACAAGCGGAAGTAAAAAGAAATAACACGGACGATGGATACCTTATAAGACGCAATAACAGGAAATCCCTAATAAATAGATTTACTGATAAATATACAAAGGCAAATACTCGTGTACAATAATAATAATAATCGACCCATTTTTATTCCACTGTTGGAACATGGGTCTCCACTCATATATAGAGGGCTAAGTCCATTTGCCACGCTGGCCAAGTGTGGGTTGGCAGACCTGAGACCCCTTAGAAATTATTATACTTTTTTCTTATAAATTCTATGGTGTGTAGGTCTTCTCATTCCTTCACCGTTAGCTAGTGATATTGAAATTTAATACTCGTGTATGAGTTTAATTATGTTCAAATATTTTTATAACAAATAAAACCACATTTAATTATTAAAATAAAATAAAATTATGTACAGTAAAAAATTAACATTAGCATTATTGCTTTTTTTAAATTATTAAGTCCTTCATTGTTCCATATGGAGAATAAAGTACCAGTGGAAAAGTGTAATATGTAATAAATAAAATAATAATTTAATGTACCATAAGTTAATATTCACATCCAAAAATAATTCAAAGTATCTACTATTTTCCGAATGGCTTTCTCAACTACAACGTATTTATGCACAAACATTTTTAACCGTTCACTAGTTTGATTTGAACAATTCTGATCAGAGTTTCGGTCTCGTGTGGCATTAAGCAATATATACATACATGAATTACATTGACCAATTAGTCAAATAACGTTCATACCGCTTTGCTTCTATAAAATATATAGGAAATTGAACTGTATTACCACAACAAAGAGGACTAAATCCCGTAAACGGTAATATAGAAGAGGTGATATTGCTCGTCTCTCCTATCTAAGCCATTAGCAAGTTACAAGCAAGCACAGTTACCCAGAGCAGTAAGTTTCATTGTCTGCGGTGTCTTATTACAACACGTAATTTGTCGAGTTGCGGTTCACGATGGATCTTATTATTAGGCACAGAAGCGTTAATTAAACAATACGAGTACATAAAAGGCACGATGACTATGAAAGGGCTAACGAATCATCGGTATTATTGACGAGCCGAGATAAAATATGTTTTGAGTTTATCTCAAATATATACTCGTATGACTGTACATTACGGATATTTTTGCTAGTTTACCTAGAAATATATTTGAAATATAAAACCGTACTTATCCCACAAATTTTTTACTCATTTCAGCTCATTAGCGGTTCTATAAAAACTTTAAAGCACCCTCCAGCATCAAAGTGCCATCATAAATGCAAATGAAGTCCAGATGAATAAAGAGAGCTAATTGTATAAATTTTAATTATTATATAATATAAAATATTAAGGGCAAAAAATATAGCAAAGTGGCTGGCAGCAGTTGGATGCGAAGAGCTGAAGATCGAGCGCAGTGGCGTGCTGTTGGAGAGGGCCATATCCAGTTCTGGACGGGAGTGGACTTATGATGATAATGATAAAATCTGAATAATTAGAATGAATGATCAAAGTCTGTATAATTAGAATGATGTTTGTGCTACACTATCCAGGGAAGACACATATAGAAGATGGAAGTTGGAAGGTGGATTTAGAAGGTGAAAACCATTTAACAAAGGTCTAAGGGAAATTTCTATTCATCTATTTATCTGACAAGAATTGAGCCCTATACTAGAATTTAATGTATCTTAGCGTATAACCGGTTGACTACTCGACCGGGCATTGAACCCGTAGCCCTGCATGACAAACCGGCACGCCAGTCGTGGTGAGATATCCGGCGACTGAAGTACATTAGGTTTTATTAACTATCTGAGAATTTTTTATTAAAATTTCTAACATTCAATATTCAATTTACAGACAATTAAAACTCTGTATTCATAAATACGAGCCCATGACACGACATGTTAAAAATTATAATGTAAATAAAAAGTAATTAGGTTGTAATAAATAACAACATATAATTACAATTAAGTGTAATTATTTTTTAATTATTGTGTCCGGTGACGGACATTTCATACAACATTCGTTACGAGTGTAATATCAGCTGCAGGTGGGCAGGTGGTATGGTTAATCAGTTTAATTTTGAAGGAAACAAAATGATTAATTCATCAACAGTTAAAATGTTACAGTCGATATTTCCGTACCAAAAATGTCAATTACCAATAACAAGTCTTCACTCGCTCATTTAACTGTGTACACGTATACATTTCCTGATCTAGAATGTTCTCTGGATCAGAACACCGTTCAAACGGGATCACCATTAGATGTGAGCAGTCGTAGAGAAACATTTAACCTGAAGCTTCAGCCACTTGTTCCATGTTCCATCGAAATAGGTCGATGAAGATGGATGGATGTATCGACCCCATTTTTTGGAAAGGCAAGCTGTTGTACAAATTAGCGCCTCCCTTCTAGCGTTGTTTTCGACATGGAATTCACCTAGACGTTCCCGTGAGAGATATCGGCATTACTTCGGGATTGCTAGAAAAACAAAGCAAGCCGCGATTGAAAGCGCAAATACACGGTCCCTAGGTTTTTCATTAAATGTTGCACTGATCCGATGTTCATTGTGTTGTTTTTTTTTTCAGTTCCAGTTGCAATATCCCTTGATCATTTATTATTTTTATAAACGGGAACGAATAACCGCACGATCTATTGTTTTAATATCTATCTTCGCTATACATTTTTCACTAAAGCCTGGTTAGGTTCTGTGAAAATTCAAAATTCTCTTCGAGATAGTGAAGCGACATTGTATTTAAATTGGAGGAACGTTTGACAGATTAAATGTCTGGAAAATGAATAATGTTTTAAAAGGAAAATCAAGTGTTTTTTAATGTATCGTAACGTGTAAACACCACTGTCGTGAAATTTCTGTACCGAATGATAAAGTATTTACGCTTCATTATAGATACTTGTACATGGCTATAGATATCATAATATACACGTAAAGATACTTCCATAACTTTTAATTATTCTAATTCATTCCATTCATGTTGGAAAACATTTTCCTTATTCGACATTAGATAAATAGAATATTTTCAATATTCTAATTCTACTATATTGAATATAAACACACATTCAATATTATAATTTCAATATTCTGGCTACAATATTCCAGTATATTGATGTTTGTATAATTTTATGGAACATCACTATGACGATACGAAAGTGAGCGTTCTATCATGCTTCCCGCACTCTTTCACCGACGCACAGAGAAAAATGTTTATCTTGAATTGATGTCTGTTGACTATTGGTTATTGTTTCTGATAGAAAATAATTTATCATTGAGTGAAATACGAAAACATAAGTCGTACTCACAACAATTTTCTCAAAAATAAACTACTATTTTTATTTATAAATATCTACGTTATATTTAGGTTTAGTATTGATATCGGTAATAGGCAGCTATTATAGTGATATACTCAATATTTGAGCTCAGTGTGGGGTGCTATTAGAGAAGTCTATGTCCAACAGCGGACGGAAGCAGGCCGCTGATCATGATTTATATAGTTTAATTTCCTACACTAGTTACACTCACCAAGAAGTCCACCGATACCAACACCAGCGTGGTATCCACCAAAATTAACACCCAATTTTCCATCTTGGAACGTAATGAACTGAGGTCTCTGTGAAAAAAACAAAAGAGAAGGGTTATTTACGTATCAATTGAGGAATTTAAATTAATACCAGATTAATACGAAGCGATGGAATTTTCTCCAGAATAATCCGGCTTCTTGCTTGTTAAAAAGAAAAGCGCAAAAAATTACAAAAGAAATTATTGCTTAAATATTTTAAATCCACGGAAGATTAACGGTGTAGAGTAGGTATACGGAAGTGCCTTAAATGTTTTCATTGAACGTACCAAAACGCGTGTCTCAGTTAGAATGTCAATATTTCCGACCTACATCCTACGCAGTTATAAAAACAAAGATAATGTTTAATGTGGAACTTGTCATACAATTCACGTGTCGCCCAGTCGTATTATAAATATTGATGTCACAAAACTCAATGCTACACACGATGTATAGTCCTTTGTTTGACAAATAATATTTCTATGTGCATCTGGATTCATTGAGTTGTCTTATTATGATTCCTACTATATTTATACGATTGTTACGTTTTTCATAAATTATTTATAAAATTATTACATAACCTTCGAGTTTTCTACCCATGGTTCAGTGGTTAGCAAACTGGATCACCGATCGGAGATCGTGGGTTCGATTCCCCGGGATTAACATTTGTGTAATAAGAACAGGTATTAATTGTTACGTGATATCTCGTCTCTATAAAACAGACCGCATATCTTGAGATCCGCTAGCCGTGTGAGTTTTCCAACCAAATATTGTAAAGACACTTATATATTCACATACACACAGATATTTTCGACACACACTACACCGACAATAAACAAATACATGGGCTCAATACAAAAAAGTATTTGTTTGTCCTGAATAGAAATCAAACCCACAATCGCCAGCTGAGCGCCAAGGTCACGAACAACTGGACTAACGGTGTGTACATAAACGTAACATACATTGATACGGATATCGGTATTGATAAAATGAGATCTGAACCAGAGCTTGCATCAAGTCCGTGATGTCGCCACTTCTCAGCACTTTCACTCGCAGTTTACATAATACTATAATGTAATACTGTACAATCAAGTGTCTGCTTTGTGAACTTGAGATTGAGGCAGTAGAAATCCGGTAATGTCAAAATATTTGTATTATAAAGCACAAGTGTTTGTCCTGTGTCTGAGTATAAAAAACCAAATAGGCATAAAGGTAAGTATATATTTACATGCAGATTTTCTTCCAACTTTTTATAGTTTCAATGTTGTACACGGGTCTCCGCTCGGAATGAGAGGGTATATGTGTGTTGTAGAGATAAATATTATGCAGATATAATCTTCAGTTTATCAGCTGACTACTTCGTTTAATCAGGCTCTGGCTATATTGAGATCCTTTGGCTGCATGTGAAGATGTCCCAACGTATACTATTAATAATTTTAATGTGTATTTATGTAAGCTAAATGTACATTTTTGTTCAAAGAATACAGTTAATTGATCGGAAGTTCCGGGTTCAAACCCCGGGTCGGGTACCTACTATTGGTATTTCCAATTAATAATTTTTAGTAGTGATTCGGAGCCCTGAATTGTGCCCGGTATATGACAATAGCCTCAATATCTACTTCATTGGACATAAACGTGACTGGTGAACCGTGGGAGTGTACTACATACCTCTGCCTACCCCTATGGGGATTATAGGCGTGATGTTACGAATAGAGTTAATTATTTCTAACCTTATGCATACACAAAGATGTATTCAACAAATTCCATATTATCAGCTATTTTAACGATCCAGCCGTGCAATCATATATTCGTTTCTGTCTGGTTATTGAGTAATGTAATTATTATATGAAAAAACGTTTGAAAGTAGTATTAAAAAAAACCATACACAATTTCTAAGGTTTCAGCTACTTTTCTATTCAGGCTAGAGAAATATTATTTTGTTTGTATTATATTATATACCGCTCAAAGCTGAGATACATTTTTATGTCTAACAAGTTCATACATATAATACAACGATTTTCCTTTGATGTGTTGTATAATATGTTCGTAATTCTGACGAGATTGACTTATTTTCTACTTTTTCTATTGCTCTCTGTATTTCATTTTTTTATACATACTTATATTTTTAAATATGTAATATATTATAACAATTAATTGAATATGTTAATTGTTTTAAATCATGCACGATAATTTTAATGTACGGTTCCCATTACTTTATATTGTCAGTATAATAAGTCCACCATTAACACCGTAGCCATGACCCGAGTCGCACACAATTACACCGTATAATTGTCTCGTGTTGTATAATTGTATATCAGAAAAGTCGTGTACATATAAGGTAGATTTATCATTTCAATATTGTTTAAAAGTTTTAGGGTTTTATATGGGGAATAACATAGCATTTCATTCATTGAACTGCAAATTAAACTACAAAGGGAAGTAACCTTTCAATTATAATATTATAAGATTTTTTTCCATTTCATTGTTCATCATTATAAGCCTACTCCCGTCCACTTGTGGACATAGGCCTCTCCAATACCAACCGTTGTCCGTCCCTTTGCGTATATCGTCACTCCACCTAGCTGGAGGACCAGTTTTCTGCCAGTCTAGGATAAATAAATAAATGAAAACCATAAACCTATTTAATAGCATATTACTGCCCTAGGATTTTTTCTTCATTTCATTAGACTCTATCTTCTTAATACCTTTTTTAACATTCAAAATATTATAAAAAGGTTTATGAATTATATATAATATGTTTCGTTTTGTGTCCATACTCATGACTCATCGCGACGTCACAGCGACGGTGCTGCCATTTCTAGTATCTTGCGTATCAACACAAGTTCCGTACTAATGACCGTCTCCCACATATAAATGATTAAGCAGAGATCTGTAGTAATATATATGAATATGAATTTAACAAAGCTTTACCTCAATTAAAACTAAACTTTATGTTATCAACTTTCATTTACTCTAATTGGTTTCGCCCGTTTATTTTGCATCGAGCATCGCACATATGAAAATATTGTTTTATTAAATTGTTTTATTAAATTAGTAGTTTTCATGACTTGTTAACAGAATATCATATTATTCTCTATTCATTTCAACCGTACAAGTTAATATTAATTGTATTCGGTAATCGAAATATCTAAATTTTGAGATCCAAAAGCCCACGTCCAGCGTAGGGATTATGGGTTAAACAGTATTTAAGCAGTAGTGGATTGAGGAAATATGGGGATAATTCTGAAAAAACGTAAAATCACACTTGTAATCCGCGAAGTCGTAGCCAGACAAGTACAATCATTCTCACATTGCACCAGTAATAATACTATATAATAATAATATTAACTATCGTATATTTTATTATTGTTATATATATTTTCGACTTCCTCGTTGGTCGAGCGGTTGCAAGCGCAACTGCCGATCTGGAGGCCCGGGTTCAAATCCCGGATCGGGTACAACTGGATTTTTCTAATTTAGAATTTCTAGCAGTGACTCGGAGTCTGGAATTGTGCACGGTGTATGGTAATAGACTCACTACCTATTACATGGGACTTAAAATGCACCTAATTGTGGGGGGTGTACTATACCCCTCTGCCTACCCCTTCGGGGATTACACACGTGATGTTACGTTATTATATATCATCACGACCAGTCCCATAGAGAGTGGCATCAAGTGCCAGATACCTCTATTCCTGCATCACTCCCTTCAAGTGATTTCTGATTCTGCTTAAATTTGAAATATTACTCTTTTTCTGCTCGAGCTCGTGCTATATATAATCTCATTTAAATATGATCGATAGCTTTCGTAAGTAATGGTACAGATATTATTGTGTTATCTCGAGCTAGTAATATTTTACATTGTAATATTGTTGGGAACAATCCAGACGTTAGCATAGGTTTTCAGTAACAACATCAATAGTGTGAATTATTTAGATTGATTGACTATGTCTAACTTGTCGATTGAGCCAAATATGTATAAACCGTGTTCAATATTAGGTTAAGCTGTATTTTATTGGTTTATTGAGAAGCTACATTCCAAGTATGGTAATAGATATTCTGTATAATAAGAGTAAGATGTTATCATCGAAACATGATTAAAATATATATATGGAGATCAATTAAATGAAACAATCATAGCCTCAAATTAAAATTCTGTTTGGCGTGTGTACACAGAAAGACAAGTATTATATACATAATGTACATACACACTGACCTCACTAATCTACCGACTATCAAGACGAAAATGGAAACTGTGTTAATTATAATTGTGTATGTTTATGTGGTAAAATAGTTACATATATATCTGCACGCCAGTTCCCTTACGGGGTAGGCAGAGAGCGCTGAGTGTCAAATATCTCTATCATTACAGAACCGCCGTGTTCTGTTCACATTGATCACTCTTTTCATATGTACATGCAAGCCGGTTTCGGAGATTTGCAACTCAATATAAAAATATAATTGTAAAATCGTCAACAGTTCATATTAGACAATAAGGTACATGGAAGTTTATAACAAGCACGAAGGAAACTCCATACACACCTAAGATTCATCCGTGTTTTGTGCCTTAAAATTACTTTGTACGATGGCAAACGACATAAATTATTGCAAAATATTCGTGTAGCTGAATAATACCTTACAGTTGGACGCGATTAGTACTGAGTGTGTTTTGAAAGCGCAATGGGCTGTTAAACGCATACGATGGTATTGGCAAAATGTCTATGTAATTTTATATTATTATTGATTACAATTTTGTTCAATTTGTTGTACAATGATTCGCGGTTGCGAACCATGCCGGTGTATACGAACACAACCGATACGATTGTCAACAATATTATAAAACGTACAGCACCATATATATCACTAAAAACACGTGTTTCCTAGTCAAGGAGCATCCTCAATGTTATGGACTGTGCAAGCATTACCATCATTACTAAGCTGTATTTGGCCACTGTCTGGCATAGGACTGCACAAAAGGACTTTCGCCCATATTCGTCACAACGCGTAATAGATCTTGCGATGGTTAAATGCAAAGTCTGTGTGATGTTGTCGTCAGTCGCCTCATTAAAATATTTCTCATTTAGTTACCAGGCGAACCACAAGCAGGCCACCGTGAGCACAACAGTAAAGCCGATTTCAAAGTGCCCACAGCTACGAGACAAAGGACTGGTAATAAGGCGGAAGAACTCTACATCATTATGCAAGTGGCGTTGGTACATACTTTGATTAGTGTTGATATATTTCTTTAATCGCTTAGATGTCGACTTTGTTGTTTTTCTTACTATGTAATTATTTAATTACAAGGTTCACTTAGCTAGATATAACTTGTTTAAAATCGTTGTGTTAAGTATTTTTTAAACCATTTTCTCACATATACTTTTAGAAAGTTACATGTGTCTTGTTTTAACATATTACAGTACCCGAGTGACTAAAGGACGTTACTTTTGTATTTGAGTATTGACAATAATTAATTTATTATGGCTTGTTGTTTTAATGACTTATTTTTGTCCACTCTTAACATATTGCTACAATTAAGTAACCGACATTACTTTTAATCCATTTTGTACATAAATAAATTCTTGTATCCTTTAAAATGTTGTGGATTTAAAGTACGTTTTAGTTGAAAACGTTGCATAGTACGCTTTAAAAATAATATCTAATATCAGAAGAGGTACAAAGAAGAATTTATCATATTTGTCTCTTATGGTCGTGAAAGCTACCAGCTCCGCAGAGGTATACAATTTCAGGATTAATATCCTGTTCACTCTTTGTATTCAGTCGTTTCTTGCTGTAGAATGAAATAAAGGCGAGTGAGAGAGAATAATATAACAGCGAGCGAGTATAATGGCGCGGTTTAAATTCTGGTTCAGAATGTGCCAAGTAAGGTCTGTCAATAATTTCAGAAACGGAATTATCTTGATAAACAAATGCCTCCAACTAAAACGTTACATTTAATTTAGTCTTTTTAGTTTTTCATAGAGTATGAAAAGATAATGAACGAAGCACTTGAAGAGAATGTTTAATGTAATAATGTATGCCTACACCCTGTGCGGTTTGTCGTGATAATATAATAATCATTTTCTCCACCATATTCTTGTGAATCTATGCACAACTTTTAATTGCATGTTGCAGCTGGAGTTCTTGCATGTGTTTCCTAACAGCTCGCAAAGGATTAGAGCTAACTCTGAAACCTTGCGAACTGAAAATGTTTCAGGACTGAGAACGCTTTCCTTCAGTACTTTGCCTCGTTTGGTCTTTAAATAATTGTTTAGTTAAATTTGGATACTTGTGAGTATATAATTTGAAAGACTTTAGTTTATATTATTGTGTAATTTACGTCATAAAAACCTCATTTAAAAAATATCAATGTCACTTTATGATTATTGTATTTATTTTTTGCGTCTAAACTTCGTTTTCCATAAACATTTTAGTGGAAGATACATATATAGGTATACATTATTGACACATCCGGCTTACAAGTACTCTCGGCTAGGTATCAGGAATAACTGTCATCTTTAATGTTACTTATAATACAATAACGATATAAAAATGAGCTTTATTGAATACACAATGAAATATTGACCAAGACCTTATAGCACACGGTCCAAATTTTTCTACTTATATTTTATTTTCGGTTCGTAGAATTCTCTAGAAGTTTTTAGTGCCACTTGCCAAAAATATAGGTCGAAGGTCTTAACCTGGGTTAGAGCTGGAACATAAAGGTACGTACACCATAATCCAGTCTGATCTAAATTTACTGTAACTGCGCTTTAGAGGAACCATATTCACTTACTATGTTAAAATGCGCTGGTGAATTTTCGTGGCGATTTTCATGAATGAGATAGGTCAAAGGGGTGCTCGAGACAGAATTATTGATGATACGGGTTTCAGCAGAAGCAATTTCCGGAAGATTTTTATTTAGCCGCTTCAAGTTCAAGCCTCTAACAAAGTTAAAGAGCTTGTAACAAATGGGTACATGAAATTAAAAATGCACACCGCAGTTTGGGGAATAAAATATGTAGGTAGGCGTGATAATATTTTATGGAATGTATGAAATAAAAAATTCCAATCATATCAGATTCAAACAATTACTAAGATATGACCAATTTATTCCAAAAATTTGTTACAAGTCCAATTACCTTTGTCCAGTTAACAATTTCCATGGACAAATGGCAGTCATTATATTATCATCAGTGTTTTTATTGTTCCACTTTTATAAAATATTTGGAATTATTCAAAGAATAAAAATAATGCCTGTTTTGTGTTCTATGTCATATATGTAGACGGTATGTATAGAATGTGAAAAACGTGGGCAGATACTGGGCAATAGCTGACCTAAAACATAATAAATGTCTACTTTTAATACATTCAGTATGGAAAGGGAATTGCATGACAGATATTAACGAAGCGTATCTGATGTATATTCTGACAGCTTGTCACGCGTTTAGTCGGGTTATA
>DWEE01000535.1:0-16685 GCA_018245755.1 Parelbella macleannani | reverse complement strand
ATTGTAATCTGTTAGCTGATAAACTACATAATTATATACATATAAATATATATTTAAACCTTATATTTTTGATATGACCATAAGTATATATGTATATATATTTATATGTATATAATTATGTAGTTTATCAGCTAACAGATTACAATAGCATAGGCTGTCTACTTTGAGATTAGAAGGTTGTTTGAAGGATTGAAAATGAGATGCAGCCTAGGATGTAGCATACTTGCCTTGAAAGTGCCTATACACTCTTGTTTTGAATAATACCAGGTTATATGTTATTGTTTGAAGATATGTCAAAATATTTATTTATTCAATTTCAGTTAGAAATCTGTCATTACCAATATTTACATGATCCAGAATTTAAATACCATGTCTCATTTCAGATGTATATTCTCACCTCCGTACTACACATGTTCATCAGGAAACATTGTCATATCATTGGATGTGACCTCCCAGGCTGTGCAGCTCATAAGCAAACCCTTATCGGATCTTGTAAATGTGAATGATGTGTTTGAAGGTAAGAAGGCAGGTGTATCATGTAAAACAAATTTACACCAATCTATGATTGATTTTAATATCATTGTTTTTTGGTGTATATACACTATAGACTCAACCAATATAATTTTTATACAATAATCAAAATCATTTCAGATATGATACTATTTGTATTTGTCGGGATCCTGTTTTGTTTAGTTACAGTGTAATATTAATAGTGTAATGTAAACAGTGATTAGCTAATCTAGTCAAATATGTCATGCTATGTACAGGAAATCATATCATAAAACAAATATGGTGCTAAAATAAATATAATTCTGAAGCAATTAAGAAAGTGGAAACCATGTTAGTCTTAATTATGTTTCATTGTTTGTTTTTATTCGATTTTCTTTTTGTCCCCAAGGAACTCTGAGACCTCTGGAGGGAAATCACACTGTGCCAGGCTTTATTATCGACGATAGGAAAGTAGTGCTAATAAAAGATAATAAATTTGAAGTGGTCGGGGTACAAATAAATGAGAGATCAGCGAGTGTGTCTATAGTGGAATCAGCGAATGAACGAGTGTTGGTGCAAGCATGGCATACTGATGAGAAGGTAAGAAATTTTTCAGTTGAAATATCATTAATTGGTTTGTTAATAATAATAATGATCTTCATGCGCTAAATGTGATGTAAACGGCGATATTAAACATGCTTAATGTACAATTTTATGTCATTCATGTCATGGGAAGTTTAATTGTTTACTTAATTTACTAATTATTACTTTAATTATTACTACTTTAATATTACTTTAATTATTAATCTTACACAGACTTGCTTAGGCAACGTAAAGTAATAAATATTAATAAGTGTTACACTTATAATTAGCTAACTCATGAACAAATGAACATACAATAATATTTTGGCCAAGTCATAAGTATAAAGTTGCAAATAATTTGCTAATATTAGTCCTTCACAGTTTCTAAATTATACAATGCCCAAGCCAGTGGAGGGCAAGTTTTTAAAAAACATGTTTTAATATAGACTATATGAATGTTAATTTATATTGAGTATATAATAGTTACCTATTGGTGTTCCACCATTGGAAAGGGAATTTCTTGCACAATGGTAGATAATATGTAATGCTATATTCAACTGAACTGACTCAATGCAGGTTGGTGTACATCATATGAAAACATAATGAGGAATTCTAAAGTGTGTAGGTTTCCTTATGAGGTATTTCATTTTGCTGATTGTTTAGACACTATTAGGCTAGTCCATCTCTCAGTAAACTATTAAATGTATGAAATAGTGATTGTAGATGAATTGCGAAATGGGTTAAATAATAAATAATTAATATGTTGTAAAATTTTCAGGGTTTCATGTTGTCAGGCCACAACATAGTCACAGGCAAGGAGGTTGTTGAGTTTCATTGTGTGGATCCAAGTATGAATGTTCCGGAACCTGAGCTATTGGCAGTGTTATGCAGCAAGAGGGAGCAGCATATATGCAGGCTGCTGGTGAACAGCGCTGATGATGCAGTCCATCTGATGCAGCAGAATGGTAAGCTGGCTACTACATTAATGCAAGGTTACTTTAGATAGTGATACTGGTAGCCAAAGCTGCTATTTTGCTTTTAAAAGGTTTCTAACATATGCTCTAGATCAAAGAATCCATAAAGGCCTAGGCAGTTGTATATATATTTGTTTTTTATTGGTCAACTCACAAATGTGTACACAAATTAATTACTATGAGGTGTTCATTTCAATCTGTTTCTATTCACATGTTAAATTATTCTGAAATGTTATCCAAGCCATGCCATAGATGCTATACTGCCCTAATTGACAAAGGTGTAATATTGAATATTATTATAATCTTGCAAGACAGCTCAGACTGGATCTAAAAACGATACTTGGCACTGTAGCAGTGTAGAGCCAAGAAATCCTAATATAGATAAGGTGTAAGTTATGTACTTTTAATAAACCATTCATCTCATCAAACTTTAGTTAAGTACATATTTCCATAGAAGTAAGGATTTGAAAATTGCACAATGCAATTTAAAGTGTATTTTTTAAGTGTCTATATTCTATTTTACTTCTGCCTATATTCATTTTCAGGTCAAACACTGTGGACTCGAGAGGAGGCCCTGGCGAACATAGTGGCGGCCGAGTTCGTGGAGCTGCCGGTCTCGGAAACCGATGCTGCCATTGAGATGGAGTTTGACCAAAAAGAGGGTTTGTACATATTAATATCAAATGTTTTTCATTATTTGTTAATTATACATTGTCACCTTCATATTAATTTTCTTGTTGGCCAACGTTATTTAGCTTTAATTTTTGGAATGGTTTAATAAATTTTTTTTATTGAATATAATTAACAAAGAAAATAATGTGACTCATCAGTGACATTGGTAACAGATATCTTTATTAATGGGCTTTATTTTGGGTTTAATATTTTATACTGATAGCTTTATATATTATATTAATTTGGTCACGTTTTTGTGTAATATTTTTGTCATGGATTGACCTCTCCGTGAAACCGTACTGGAGCAATGTCGCAAAAAGTACCTGGTTCCCCAAGTTATAAAGTGGATCATGGCCACCAGAAGAATTTTACCGGGTTGTGGGCAACATCGTTAAAATTGTGATGTAACCAAATGAAGACTTAAAAATATAAACCCTTTCTATCGGTTTTTACGGCATTCAGACTCCTTTAAATCAGAATAGTGGGGGGAGGATACATACGTTTTTGTTTCAGTAATTTTTAACGCTTTTTTTTTATTTTATTTGTGCTGTCTAAAACAGAATGTTTATTTGCTTGAAATTTTTAATTTACCTATACGGTGAAGATTTCGAAGTATTTACATTTATTTTAATTATGTATTATTTATCTGTTTTATAGCTCCCAAGGTGTTGAGTGAGTATCATACCGTAGGTACAGTGGTGTCAATAACGATATAGAAACCCAAGAGACTAATACCAAAGCTCGTTTAAATTATGTGTTAGAGTGTACTTTTTAATATACTAGTTGTTTGTAAACATTTTTATTTGTTATTAACATTTAATGAATTTTAAACATGATTTATTTAATTTTTTTTTTTACTTTTTTTTATCTCTTTTAATTGGTGTTATTGTTTATGTGTATTAATGCCATTACTCATTTGCTAGCAAAACAACCAATGTCGAAAAATTCAGTTAACATTTAATAATAATAATGATGAAGGCTCGTGTTTATCTTAAACTTGGCGCGAGGCATTATCTGGGCCGATGACAAAATTATTATTAATTCAATAGTGGGATTAAAACACTGTTCTTGAACGTTAACCCCAAGTACGTATATGAGACTAGAACATTGTTACGTAACATTAGAAGCATATGTATGTCACGTGTTAAAGTGCAAAGGGCGCTAGGTTCGGTGTGGGCGGCGTTCGTGCGGCGGCTGCGCACGCAGTACGCGCAGCTGCTGGCCGTGCCGCGCGCCGCGCTGCGCGACGCCGCCGCCGCCGCGCCCGCACCGCTCGTGCGCGACTACTTCAACCTGCACAAGGTGCTCGTGCTGCTCACCGACGTCGGCAAGGTGCGTGCTCCCGACCTCACGCTACACACTTTTACCTCAATTTAAAGATATATACTAATAACCGGCATGAAAAGCATAGATTGTAATCAAACCAAGTCAACCAAGTGAAATGGTCCCGTTGCGCAGATATTCGGCATGGATAACCTGTCGGGCAAGCTGCTGTGGCGGCTGTACGACCCCAACCTGGAGGCGCAGTCGGCGGCGCTGTTCCTGCGGCGCAGCGCGCGCCACGCGCCGCACGACGCGCTGCTCTCCGTCGTCGGCCGCCACGAGGTACACTAACACCCCCTTCACTCGCTACTATGCGTCTATCTTTGTACTCACCATTGTCACATTCAATACTTTGTCTTTAACATTTCTACATTCACTCTGTGCTCTTCAAACTCTGCACTTGTTCTACGCTGTTCATTCTTCATTCATTGAACTACATCATATTTATGGTTATGAATGTCACTATTTGTTATATGATTATTTTTTGACTGCTGGCTTCATGATTTTTATTAAATTTTTCCAGGAGACGGGGAACGGTTATGTGATTAGTTTAAACCCTATTCGTGGTACTCTGATTGGGGAGAAGAAATTGCGGCTGGACCGCAGGCTCCTTCAATGCACTATTTTGCATATTCCTGACAATGAAAAGTTACACGCGTTAATACTTCTCGATGAGGATGAAAATGTGCAGGTAATAATTGATGAAATCTTTTTTTATTAATGTATACAGGGAAATAGTACAGAGGATCCTTTGAAATATTGCATTCGATTACTTTGTATAGTTGTTTACTAATTTGCTCTTACTGCAATGACCCTCTACAGCGAAAACGTAATAAAGTTTGTGATGTATTTTATTTAACCGTTTGCATAATATCTAGGTGTTCCCAGCGTCAGCGGCTCCGCTCGTGAGAGATACGTACATGTACGTGGCGGAGCGAGAAACTGCGCACATACAGGGCTACGCTCTGAGATACGATGGACAGGTAAAGCAGTGTTCACAGTTCTTCCGAACTCAGATTGATAAAACAATTGAATCAAGATTATTATAACTATAATTGTCCGTTGTATAAGCGTATAATAGATTGAAAGAGAAGATGCTAACCCGCCCCCCCGTCTGCTCTGGCGCAGCACGTGTCGGCGCAGCGCACGTGGGCGGTGCGGCTGGGCGGCGCGGGCGGCGCGGGCGGCGCGGGCGGCGCGCTGGCCGCGCTGGCGGCGCGCGCGCGCTCCGAGCGCGAGCGCTCGCCCGGCCGCGCATTGCCCGACCGCAGCGTACTCTACAAGTACGCCAACCCCAACCTGCTGCTGGCCGTCGTGCACTCCGACCACCCGTTGCACAAAGGTACCGCCCGCCCCCCAGGCCGTTCCACGCCCCCTCCCTGCCGTCGATTGTACTGACTGTGCGCGCGCTGCAGACACGGTGACGGCGGTGGTGCTGGACGCGGCGTCGGGCGCCATCGTGTCGGCGGCGACGCACCGGCGCGCGCGCGCTACGCCGCTGGCCGTGCACGCCGACAACTTCTTCGCCTACCTGTACCGTAGCGAGAAGCATCGCCGCCTGGAGATCGGTATGTTACTGACCGTGTCTCTGTACATGTGGTTGGCTACACCAGTTGGTTAATAATTTATAATTTTGCTTATTTGAAAAAGCTGCAATAATGTTAAAACTGGCCATATAAATTATGCATAATATAAATCTTGCATTAAAATTAACAAGACTAATTAATATCATACGTTTGTTAAAATTTAAAAAATATTATCTTTTAATTTATAAAATAATTAATCTTTTCTTTTCAATGATAATTATGACTTCTTATTTGAAAATCTCTAACATCACAGCTCTTTTGCCAAGGTCTCTCTATGAATAGAAGGAGCTTATATGAAATTACTCAAATTTGACATTTGACGTATTTTTTTTCTTTTGTTGTTTGAGACGTTTCTTAATTATTATAACAAATGATCACTATAACTGACGAAGACACAGATTCACGTCACACGTTTTTAATCAGGTCTCTGAGGGCAAAAAGGTTATAACAAAGTGATACAGAGTGTACGGTGGTCCCCTCAGCGACGCTGGAGCTGTACGAGGGCAAGGAGCGGTGGGAGACGGGGTCGTGGGGACCGGCGCGCGCGCCCGCCGCGCTGCGCCAGGCCTACGTGCTGCCCGCCGCCGCGCGCGCCGCCGCCGCCACGCGCTCCGAGCGCGCGCTCACCGACACCCATCTGCTGCGTGCGTACACCCTCGCACACATACATACTCGCACACACGCACACGCATACACGCACGCACGTACACACGCACACGCACACTTTCAACATTATACCTGAGATTAGCCAAACAAAAGTGTGTGTGTGTGTGTGGTGTATAACTAATTTCATCCAGTACATTAAAGGAGCTACTAAATTAAAGGAACTTCTAAATTAAACTCTAGCCTAATGTAACACAAGAATAACATTCTTAATATGCATTTATAATATACACTTAATACCCCATCCGATGTTTCACAAAATATTAAGTAATCCAAAAATCATTTAGGACAATTTATTTCCAATTCAACAGTGGCATTAACTTCGGGCATGATAGTCGAGATGCCGTGGGCCGTGCTGGAGCCGCGCAGGCCGGTGACGCCCACGCCCGAGCAGCGCGAGGAGGGGCTCATACCCTATGCACCAGAGTTGCCTTTGCCGCCAGAGGGGATGATAAACTACAACCAGACCTTGCATCGGATTAAGGCAATCTACACCGCACCTTCCGGCCTGGAGTCCACGTGTCTGGTGCTGGCTACTGGACTAGGTAAGTTACACTGACTAATTAATTAGTCATTAACATATGATTTAAATTTAATTTAAATATCATTTGTTATAAGGGTGTAAGAAAACATCATGAGGAACCCTGCAACAATAAAATTCTCTAAGGCGTGTTAAGTCTGCCAATCCGCAATTGGCCAGCGTGACCGACTGTAGCTTTAAAATTTTTTTAGCTTAGATTGTGTTCCAACAGTAGAATGATAAAGGACTTGAGACGAGACATATAATTTAAACAAAATTAATTTATAAATGCTAATTCATGACAGATTCTTGAGTTCTCTAAATTAATTAATAACTGAATTAATAATGAAGGTTATATTTATTTACCAATTATTCCTTCCCATGAATTCCCATTCATTCACTTTACTAAATGCAAGTGCCTAACAGTAAAATGTACGGATTAACTTATAATAAGACTACCTCCATTTTTGTTCCCATTAGTGTCAATTGTGATAACAGAAACTTTTAACGTGTAAACTAACTAAAAACTGGTAACAATTGTATACAGTAGTCATATTTAAGTTATTTCATAGCCATAGTATCACAATATCATTAGTTTCTATGGTGAAGAAGTTATTTGCACTGCTTTGGGATTATATAAATACATGTAACCTAGTTTCGGTGTAGATATAGATACATTACATATCATATTCAAAGTTCAGAACTCTGTTTCAGAGTTAACTGCAGCTTGATTAAGGTTGGATTGTACATTTGCATACCTGTATGCAACACATGTTATGTAAAGAGAACCTGGACCTGTGACCTGAACGATAATAAAAATAGTGTTTGTCGGTTTACAGATCTGTTCTACACTCGAGTGGCACCATCGAAAACCTTTGATTTGCTCAAGGAGGACTTTGAATATTACCTTATAGTGGTAGTGTTGTTCGGGTTCCTGGTGTCAACGTTCTCGTCCAGGTTAGTCGCCTCGTGGAAGATGGCCAGGCTCGCGTGGAAGTGAAACTAGTGGTCATCAGTGTGATTTTAGATCGTGTGCTGGGGTGGTCCCATATGGTATACCTTGTCCAGACATCGGAGACCCTTGTCTGTTATTGTGCTGGCTTTGAGGTGTTATGAATACAAAACTTGCATGTTTGTGTCGTTCTATATAATAATGGAGGCGAGTTATTGCAATTATTAGAGTTATTGACGCAATATTATAGACAATTGATAGACCACACTAGGCACTCGTTGACTGTAGAATCACTGCTATAGACACGTCATTATAAACACCTGTGTAATGAAGGCTATAATGGGAATAAAGGTTATAATGGGAATTCATATTAAATAGTCCAGAGGCATAAACACACTAAGGGTCTAACTACAAATCAATCTTAATGACTACAAATGACTGAATCATAATCAGTCTGAATGTTACTGGCAATTGAAAATTGCTTTTGAATAATCTCCTTAAAAGTAACCTTGGCAGTCAGTGTAACTGCCGTCAAATAAGATTTAAAAAGTATGCCTGTATCATTAGTAAGTGATGTCATCGAATCAACACTATGTACATTATGTAGAGTATATTGTAAAACTTATGTTTTTTTAGTGCATTAAAACCCCAATAAACCAGTTGCATAACCGAACTTTTTATATATACTTATCAATATTTATATCGATTTTTATGATTGATGGCGGTTAAAAAAATGTAATTGTTTAAAACAGCGCTGCATCATTAATAAGACTAATCTTTTTGTATTATTAAATGAATTTGCTTCAATTTATTATTTCATCTCAATTCTTACAGTGCAGCTACATATGTAAATTGGATATTATTAAATTATATATGAAATAAGAAGTATATTAACATTCTCTTCGAGAAGATCTTTGACACATCTGTGTCAGTTTCGGGGACTTCTGACCTATAAAATAACAATTTTATGTACATGGACCATGGGATCTGCTTAATATTACCTAACGCCTTCTTAAAATTATAATAAATGCAAATACGATAGTATTTTTAACCGACTTCAACGCAACGTAATTTTATTTTTATTTATTGTATTTAATAGAAAATGTACATAATTTTTTTTAATAAAAACATCGGAGATTTTCATTTGGAGTTAGTTGGTGTAGTGTGGAGCTATAGTATCTTTTTTTCCCGTCTGACATTGACTCCATTAATAGCATTCATTGTACATTTATTGTCCTAATTGAAAGATGTTATAACAATGAATGTATATGCAAAATTTTCAGTTCAGAATTTCTCTCTAAATCAATTTTTTCCTTACTAATTTATCGTAGCTTTTTTTGGTAAAAATTTATGTTTATGAATAACAAAATTATAACAATATGGGAAAAAGTTTATCACCTCTAGTAATTCGTCATACTTCACTGCCCACGGCACACGGTCCAAATTCATCAAGCAGTGGACTTAATAGATAATTTATATAATTTTACAATAGCTCATGGTCGTGTACAGCGTGAGATAAGTAAATAAATCAATAAACGATACAATATGAATGGTGTTCATAGGAATTACATCTGTGGTTAATCTTCTAGTGATGTTCTGAGTCGAGTATGTTCTTACACCGACTATAGACACTACTATGAAAAGTCCCAACAATGAGCGTGAGCGGCCATTTTGGACCGCCGACTTGACATTGACAGTTTGTCATTATGACGAATATGCGACTTTTTTTTCTGCAAAAGGTGTTTAGTAAAATGCTAATGAGTTTATTTATTTATTATGTCATGCCGTAGGTGCAATTGCATTTGGCGATTTAAATTATTCTGATACTGATCTTTACAACGCCTATGGGGCAGCGTGGCACAGTAATACAACTTTTACGTTGCTCTAACATTGCGTACTGTTTTTTCGAAATTTAATTTGTAACTGGCAATCGAAACTATATTTTTAAAAAGACAATTTTTTTTCAAACTCATGTTTCGAAACGGCACATCACTGAAACAATTTATTTGATGTTTAACTTTAAACATAATCAAAGTGGTACAGGCTTTTCTTGTAGAAACCATATCTTTACCGAGGACCATATCTTTAAATACCATTTATCTTGAATTATCTGCATTACTATTCTTTGTATTTGTTGTGTTGTGATTTGTCTCGAGTTAACCAGTAGATTTACTTGTAAAGTTATTTTCATTTTGTCATCGTTTTTCTACATTTGAATAACCTGTATCACAAGTCAAATTAGATAGTGTAATTTAGTATTAATATTTGTTTTAAGGGTGGGTTTTATATATTTTTAATTGATGTAAAACCATTCCAAGACTTGTCTATACATAATTACTTTTGTTGGATTTGTTATTTATTTCGTACCGAATTATTATATTGTTTAATTATTCTATTACATGTTGTATTAAAAGTTTATAGCTCAAAGGTCTCTGCGAAAGGTCAAATGTGTGAAATGAAAAGACCTTAATATCTAAACTGCCAGATTTATCGAAATATAGAAAAAATATTAGAAAAATTTTAAATACATTTCTTTTAAACGATCAAATAGAAGTAAATTCTTACTTTTTCTTTGCTTTCCACCTTCTGGCTTATAGTAAAATGTAGGGTTTTCGGAGGGTAGTTGGTGCGTGTTTATAGATTATTTTTCGAATGTAAAACTACATGTTTATTTGCCGATGTTTATCAGTTGAGTTAAATAGCTTAGATAATAAATTATTGTAAATATTACAAATAATAGCGAAAACTCGAAATAAAACAATTATGAGGCGAATGAAAATAATTTATTTGTACGAGGCCAAAACCATTATGTTGCACATTGAACTTATACCATTTATAAAAAAACCACATTTGAGAGAATTGAAATGAACAATTATCGTTTATCAAATCCTACAACATACACTACACAAAGATACAATATAATATGACACGTTAAAAATCTGTACAATTTGTATTAAAACTAAGAATTAATTGGTTTCATGTAAGTTTAATGGTTAAGTATTATTTTTATATGTACTTTGTTGAATTTATTGCAGTTACAAATGTGCATTTCTGTATTAGTACTAATATAACACATTTGTGACTTTTACAAGTTCTTTTGCTTGTGTATCACACATAAGTTTTATTAAGATACAGACTAGAGAATTTTCATATTTGTTTTTAAAGTCATTCGAAATAACAAATACATATATCTTACTTGAATGATCAAATAATTATGTCCTATAATATCTTTCAATAAACCAATGGCGAGGAGCAATGTTAAGTAATAGGACTTCATGGAAATGTGGGCTCTCGTTAAAAATTGTATGGCTTGAAAACAGTGTGAAGAAAATCTCTAAACTATTGCATTGCTAAGGATATTAATATAATGTTACAGATGTTACCAAATCCAGTTAAGATTTTAAAGTAAGTTAAAATGGTGTGGTTCACTAGGTAGGTTCCAATGAAATATCTTTGTTTTTTGTTTCAAACAAAAACCTAATATAATTACGCAATATATTATAACTTAATAGTATCTTGCTTAGGAGTATAGAAAAGAATTCTTGACTTCTCTACTGGTACCATAAATATGTCTTAAATGTCTATCGTTTAGTCGTTTTGTCTGTACGGTCATGTTTAATCATTTGTATCAGTTTTACAACAATATTAATGCATTTATTTATATAATTGCAAGGAGTATTCTGGTATAATGTACCGTTCGTGTTGAAACGATTACAATTTTTATTATAGTTTAAAAAGCGATTTTTCTTTTCACTGAAAATTTTTTGGTTTCTGTAAAATTAAAAAACGGAATCACCTATGCCAGTGTTGCGTTTAATTATCGTCTCTCCACCTTTCTCCCATCCACCTGTCTCCGAGATATATTTAAAATGTTATGGTGACAAACAATTGCTGTATTATGAGTAAGACACACCAATTGTGTAAGTCTTTGAACGATGTTTGAAATATTTTTTACAGCGTTCGTTAAAACTAAATGATAATCATAAATAATAAAACGATTATTCTACATGGCGTTTTTGAACCTCTCCTCCAATACTCCCAATTTTCTGTAAATGCACGTCAGCTTTCTATTCACAAACCTTCGGATTCACACGCTTTGAAACGACATTTAGTATTTTAACGAAAAAAAAAACAGCCTCTCGAACAGAACAGGAGCGGCAAAATTAACCTTAGTTTTAAAAGCACAATATAACTGCTTTGTTATTAATCTTCTTTGGACTGATGAATGTACACTGGATACGTTGCTGTATCCAACTGCAATACAACCTATTGCTTGGGAAATGTTAAAGAAACCTCATATACCCTACTATGGTGTCGCTCAGCCGAGACGTAAACGCAGCGATATTTTAGGTAGACAATTATCCCTGAATTGTTCGATCGTTGACATTTGCTTTTTTTTACATTAAATATTTAAATCTAGTATTTGATTGGATGATTTTTATTTTGGGTTAACTACGCTCTGGCGCACTACAGCAGGTAGCAACAATGTTCAAAAAAAAATGTTATAAGTAAATATACATGTTATAAGCCATAGGATGGCATATGACTTCGAATCACAACTGTGGAAGAAATTTTGGTCATGAAGCTAGGAATTCAGCATATACATACATCATACGCCTGTACACATGTAAATGCCCGTATTGTTGAAAGTATCCCCTTTTACTGGGTTTTAGTTAAAACATAGATAGCATCATTTGCGAAAACCAGTCATCTCGCAAGTAACATACTGATGTATATGAGCGACACGTAAGGTACGACTTTCTATTTCGAAATTATGTAATGTCATCGGGGCTTCTGTCCCGATGACATCACAAGTGTAATATGAGTACTGCTGCTGCATAACTCTTCCGAGTTATGCAACAGCAGAACTTATATTTTGCACCAAACGAAATACCGATACAAATGTGGCAAGCAATCAGTATATAATCAGTCGATTGTAGTAAAATGATAACGTAGCAAAATGAGTGAGCTCAGGTAACGATAGGTGGCTAAGGGGGTCCATCAGAGGGGTCGTACTGCGGGGGCAGGTCGAAGATCTGTCGGATGTTGGCGTCGTAGTCCTTGTTGGTGGGCGCGTAGGGCGAGCCGCGCAGCACGGCGAGCCGCACGCGGCGGCGCGGCGGCGGGCGCAGCGGCTGCGCGTTGCGGCACACGGCGCGCAGGTGCAGCCACGCCGCGCCGCGCTCCTGCTGCTGCAGCATCGCCTTGTAGAACGCCACCGCCAGCGCCTGACACACCCACGCGCCTTAATCATCGTGTCACTCGCTCGAGCGCACGCCACGCTGCCACACAAGCCGGTTATCGTCTATCGTGACAGGTGGCTGATACTGTGGCACTATTTAAAATCAAACACATGTATACGTACGTATGTAAATGTAGGTAATACGTGTATACAGATGTTCTTTCATCGATCAAAACGTAATCGTTGTATAACCTAATGGTTACAATAAGTCCGCTTCAGCGTATAACCGCAACACATATTAATAAATTGTCATTGACCTTGTTAATTGTAATACTTTAAAAAAAAACGCCTAAAAATACCATGCCTGTAATCACCGAAGGGGTGGGCAAAATAGGCGATTCTTTTAAAACTCTTATTATTTCAATTCCTAATGACAATTCGAGTAGATATAGTTCCCCCACCTGCAGCTGTTTGGGCTGTTTTCTCGACAGATAGTGGTCGACAGTTGTCATGGCAGCTTCCAGGCACTTGCCCTTAATCGCCAGGTCTACGATGAGATCGGGCAGCTGCGTGAGCGCGGTGACCTGCAGCGAGTAGGCGGGTGTGAGGCGGTACGAGGCGCCGGAGTCCTTCAGGAAGCTGTCTGCCGACGCCATCGACAGGAACTTGAAGATTTGCGGAAATACATCCCTGAAAGAGTTAAGATATTCCGTTAGATATCACATTGTATGCATGTAAATAAATGAAGACTTCTGTTTTTAAAACTAAATTATCGTTTGTTTGCTTGCTCAATAGCTAGTTACCCTGAGTTCTCCACCGGGGGTTACGAGTTCGATTCCAAATGCAGTACTTTTGTGACAAACATTAGAGTATACAATGTGTTGTGTACTACCTATAACATTATTTTACACAGCTAAAATGTTGTCCTTGCGTAATTCCCACATATCTACCAAGGTTTGTTATACTTACTTAACGGCTCGACTGCGTATGAAATCTTTGGATACTTCTGCCATGACGACGAGCAGTTGAAACGCTTTCCTCATGACTAGCGGCTCCTGGGGCACGAATCTGGTCACCAGCGGCGCCCAGGTCTGGTGAATTAAAGGCAACAGCTCGTTCTCGTAATCCTTCAATATGGGGAATCCGAGCTGTAGAATGTGCATCGCTAGGATGCCTTCGTCCCGGTCCTTAGTGCCCACAAAATTAATGGAGCGCTTCAGGATAGTTATGGTGATGGAGACATGCTTCGGAAGTGGCGGAGACTCTTCTGTAGAAAGAAATTTATTGTAAATTTTATTTTTTTCATATGAATCATATAGAGGTCGGACACATTACCATATTGGATATGTTAGCAATAATGTCATGGGTCTTGACTTAATTAGTAGGTAGAGCAATACATATGTAATGGATTGGGCAGAATTTAGTCCAGGAGACCTATCTATGATTGGACACAGCAAATAAAATCCAATCATCTATATTTAAAAGAATAAGGAACATTTAACATACTAGGAAGTTCTTCACAATCAAGAGCTTCCTCTTCTTTCGCTTTCTGATCCTCTTTATACATTTCCTCCGCACTCTTTCCGGCGTTTTTTTCGTTGAGCAACTTCTCCATCGTTTGACAATCCTTGACGTATTGAGTAAAGTCCCTGAGGTACTCCATAGCGTGCTTGTGTCGCGGCGCCGGCTTGGGCGGCGGCTTGGGGATGGGGAACCAGTGGTGGATGCAGTACACGAAGCACTCGAACACTTGCAAGTACGCGAAGAGATCTCTTTGGTGGTATTTGTCACAGCTTTGAACGAGCACCTGCAGATGTATACGTTTTATATAGAGCAAGCATTAAAACAAAGATATTATCATAGTTCCATAAAGCTCCGAATAGAAAAGCATAGGTTCAAAACCTACTCTGGAAATTTAGTGCTTAGTTTAAAATTCAAAACAACAGCTGTTTAAATGAATGCGGATAAACCATCATAATATAAAATAACATTTTAGATTCATCTTTATATTATGTCAGAACATATTGGCAGTTAATACATGAACGTTCAACTTGAGAGGTGTTTTCAAAAGGTTGAAATTGATAAAATAATTCAAAAACATTTTAAGTGCTTTTTTCATTGTCCATACTTGAGTTTCGTGATTTATTTGTGCCGTCAGGGGAATTTTGTCCAATACTCACATCTCCAACGATCGCGTACAAGTAGTCGAGGATGCTCGTGTCGCTATACGTCATCACCACCGTGAGTATCTGCAGCGCCGACTGCACACTCCACGCCTGGGGATAAGAAAACGATTGATTTTTCATTATACTTCAAATATCTTTCATATTTTCAAGTGTCCCACATCAATCGTCCACGACAGTACTGCATAAATGTGGCATCCGCATTAATTACGAAGGGAAGAAAGATTGGTAAATAACAATATTATTTCAATAAAAATAAACTGTAATACAAAGTATTTTGAAAGCTTGCAGGGCGGGTTTGTTCCAAACACCTTCCGTGATCATTACATGTAGTGAGAATGTTCTCGAGGTAGGTGAGCGAGCGTGGTGGTGGTGGTGGTACCTTGGCGAGGCGCGCGGCGACCTGCGCGGCGCAGTAGTCGGCGTTGCGCGCGATGAGCGGCGCGGCGCCGCGCAGGCCGCCCGCCGCCGCCAGCGCGCCGAGCGCGCGCGTGCCCGCGCGGTGCACCATGCCGTGCTTGCTGCCTGCCGCACGCGCACACCTTAGCCTCCTATGCCGACCTTATCGCTACTATACCTCTTATATTAATTACTATATTATGTGTACTGGCTTAACACGCGAGATGTTCTTAGAATAGCCAAACTAATTTCGAGGTCGCGGCGCGATCTCGCTGCGGGAGCTCATGAAGAATCGTATAGGTTCGAAACTAGTCGGGTCACATCGAGTATATTTTAAAGAAATCAGTTACATTAAACGGAATAAGTAATTACTTGTAACATATCGAAAACTCTTCTAACGAAAAAATACAGTATCGCTACAATCGACAAACACAGCTCACCGACTCTATCCAATATTAAACAGAGAGTTTTAAGCAGGAAGGGCTCGTATTCGTGTCCGAGGCGCCTGGCGAGCTGGCCCAGCCCCTCGGTGAGCAGGCACACCATGGCCAGGTTGCGCTGCGAGTGCGCCACGGAGCGGCACGCGGCGGCGGCGGCGGCGGCGGCGGGCGGCGCGCGCGGCCGCTCGTGCCGGTAGCTGATGTCCGTGTAGCGCACCTCCACCGCGCCCTCGTACAGCCCTGCACGTTGTTTATTAATGTAACTATACACACGTACACACCCACGCGCCCTCGCACACATAGACCTTTGTGTATAAAAAAATATCTAGTCCATCAAGCCAGGTTTAATACGAATTTCATTAATTAACTGCCGACTGCCTTGTTGGTCGAGTGGTTGCAAGCGCGACTGCCAATCGCGAAGACTGCCAAATGCCAAGAGGTCCTGGGTTCAAATCCCAAGTCGGATACTATCGAATTTTTCTAATTTCAAATTTTTTGTTGTGACTCGAAGACTGTATCTGTGCCCGGTGCCCAGTATGGACAATAGTCTCACTACATATTTTACGGGACGCAAACGTAACCGGTGAAACATGGCAAACACATTACAGTTGATTGTGTCAAATACTCATGAAAATTTAATACGAATAACTTTCCTGGCTTTTCTAACAAGAGAGCAGAAGAGGCGTGTGTAGGGTGAGAGTGGAGTTCTCAGCATGGTGC